>JAJHSJ010000003.1:104652382-104692296 GCA_021015155.1 Magnolia officinalis
TGAAACTAGTGAAGTCATCTTATTACTTCAGAAACATTTACTAAATTTGGAGCATCCCTGCAGCACATGTTTTCTATTCCTTTTGGTCTGATGGTTCATATACACCTTGTTATGCTGTTTATGTATTTTGCATTCCCTATATTTTATGCATCATGGCCTGTGCCATCTGTCAATATGTAAACTTACTGCTGGTAAATGCTACTTCTGATCTTTTCTCTTAGTTGCGGAGCTTGCTATTTATCCTGAGGAGCATATATTGAACTGTAATCAGCCTGAGTCAGAGGATGGTGTGGTTTATGACAATCAAGATGAAGAAGCTGTGGCAATGAGTGAAGAATTGCCTTCAGGTGTTGGAATGCTTTCCAGTCAAGGTGGTATGTTTTGTCTGTTTTCCTTTTCTAAGAAACCACTTAACAATGTGACTCAAATGGGTTCTTAGAGTTTTTATGTACTCCAGAGACCATAAATCTGATTGATTATCGAGTTCTACGTCAGTTATTTATATGTATATTTTGGATGTCTTTTTCCAATTCCTATCATGATAACTATACTATTTACAATTCCTTTCATGTATCCTGAGGGTGCTTACCATTGTTTTAAGGATTGCGAAACATAAGTTACTGAAGTCTCTGGATGAAAATCGGGACACTGTCCCTGGCCTAGAAAGCCCAAACTATAGTGCCAAGGCATAGCTCTTGAGATTGCTGGTTGAAAAGCTGTGATTCACCTGTTACTTTAAAGGCAAAAGATACTGTGTTTTTACATTCATCACACACACACACACACACAAAAGATGGTGTTTTTACTCATTATCTCATGGCATGGAAAACTTGTGTGAATGCCTGTTGCCAGAAGTAGCGCATATTGGGAGCGTTTGTGGTAATAAAAGGTTGACAGTCTATTTTTGGGCATGTCTTCGAACTACATCATTACGAAGCAGGCGCATCATGATGCAACTTCTTCTTGTTTGTTTAATTGGCATGGGTTGCACATCCTTCCAAGGCAGCTGTTCCTACTTGCCTGTGTTCATGCTGTGATTATCCAAAAGAATTCCTTCGGTCCTACCCATTGCGTCTACAACAGTCTGCTGTTATTATTGATAACATGTCTAGCCTCATACAATTATTTGAACATTCATTTTCTCTCTTGCACCATTTTGAGAGCATAGGGATGGAAGGAACCATACACTCAACTGACAGTAGATACCATTTATACTTTTCTAGGATTAGGATATTTGAAGTGAAAGAAGCTTTGAGAAGATAAAAAAGAGGAGAGGCCCTCAGACTAGATGGTATACTACTAGAGGTTTGGAAGTGTATGGGAGAAACTGAGTTATTTTGGTTGACAAATTTGTTCAACAAGACTGTAATATCAAGGAAAAACCAGGAAAAGTACCGTGTTACCTATTTATAAGGAGACATACAAAGCTGCACTAATTATCATGGAATTAGACTTATGAGCCATACTATGAAACTTTGGGGAGAGTGATTGAGTAAAGACTAAGGCATGAGACAAATGTATCAGAAAATCAGCTTGGTTACATGCCTCGGAGGTTTGCCACTTAAGATATGTTCCTACTTGGACCAAGTTATTCGGTAATGGAAATGGCCGGCCATGTGACTGTTACTATATGGGCTATAACTGCCGTTATGGCCCTTGTAATGGTTATTTTTTTAAAGGAAAAATTGTACAAGAATGTTGGAAAAAAAAAATTAAAAAAATGAGGATCCGTTATAGGTATTCTTTTCTAGTTTTGAACGTGTATTTGATGGTATAATAGGCCATTCTTTAGTAAAAATGCTGGCTCAGGCTGCCTGATACTTTCAACTTGAGACCATTGTGTATTAAAAAACAATGATACAATGGCCATTATGTAATGGTAATAATGAGAACTGTTATGCATCACATGGCCATGACGACTGTTACAAAAAAAATAAAAAAATAACAGTCCATTACGAGGCCCATGGTCATTATTGACTTAGAGAGAGCATAGGATAAGGTCCCTACAGAGTTAATCTGGTGGGTGTTGGGAAAGAAAGGAATTTCAAGAATATATTGACATAATTAAGGATATGCATGGGGGAGTGGTAACGGGTGTGAAGACCACTAGTAGAGAGACAAGTGAGTTCTCAATTACTGTAGGCTTGCACAAGTGAGTTCCCAATTACTGTAGGCTAGCACTAGGGGTCAGCATTGAGTTCATACATTTTCTCATTGGTTATGGACGAGTTAACAAGGCATTTGTAGGAGGAGGTCCTATGGTGTATGTTATTTGTAGATGTTATAGTTTTGATTGACAAGACGAGGGAGGGTGTAATCACAAAGCTAGATTTTATGGAGTAGTGCTTTAAAATATAAAGGATGTAAAAATAGCCCGGACTAAACAGAGTATGTGGAGTTGAATTTTAGTAACAATAGGAGTGAAAACAAGGAATTAGTTAAGATTGTTGACCAAAAGTTTCCCAAAATGACCACTTTTCATGCCTCGGGTCAATTATCCATGAGAGTGGACAAATTGAGAAGGATGTTGCCCATAGAATTCAAGTTGGGTGGAAGAAATAGAAATGTGCCTTTGGAATTTTATGCGATCGTCTTGTACCATTCAACTTGAAATGGAAATTTTATAGGATAGCTATAAGATCAGCCATGCTTGATGGGACAAAATGTTGGCCAGCTTAGTAACAACATGTTCATCGGTGAGTGTAGTTGAAATGAGGATGTTGAGATGGACGATGGAAGGATAGAATTAGAGATGAATGCATTCGAGGGAACTTAGGAGTAGCACCAATAGGTCTAAGATGAGTGAATGCAGACCAAAATTCTTCACCAGTTAGAAGGACAAGTTGAAGGCTCTCAAAGGGCAAGGAGAATGCCCAAAAGGATGTGGATGAAGGTTGTAGGAAAAGACTTGATTACCTATGGTCTAACTGAAGGTATGGCCCTTGATAGAATGGAATGGGAACAGGATTCATGTAGGCTGTAGCTGACCCCACTTAATTGGGATAAGGCTTAGATGATGATGACGACGGTGATTGTTCTCTCTCTCATCAGTATGAATCACCACCACCATCATCACCATTATGTCTCCTTGCCCAAGCAAATTGGGCAGATTTACAACTCCCATTTCTGAGATATCACCATAACAAGTAGTAAATGTGTTGATTGTTGAGTCATAGACATGCTCTCAAATGAAGTATTTACCTTATTGTGAGAGTTTCCACATGTAGAAGTGCATGTATTGCCCTGAAACAGACCTTTTAAGGATTTTTTTTTTTTTTTTTTTCTTTCTCATGGGTTCCCTCAGGATCTGTTCCCAATGAAAACTTTTTAACTTTGCATGTGACCAGGTCCATTTTTGTTCTGTTGCTGGTTGTGAAGCAGTTACCCAATCTCTTTTGTTTGGATTATAATGGCAGACTCAACAGATTGTCATTGCTCTTGTTATCAGTAAGATCCCTTCTGTTTTTTTAGAATCTGAATGTTGTATCTGCTATTGTCTAACAAGTCATTTGCCATATACTAACATGAATCTCAAGTATCAGTCCCAGATATCTTACCCAGACTCTTTCAGACCCATGTCTGCAGTTTCAATTAGTAAGTGCAGATGGTGTAGTTGAGACACATTAATGGCATAACCCTGGTGATGTAGGGACTGAGCAGCCCCTTTCTGGAATCTTGAATGAGACCTTGTGCTTGTTAACGGTTAACCTAAATTGGATACTGCAAATGATACCGTAAAGATAGAGAAATAAATTAATTCCTCTGCTTATAATTATACATTATAAGACCCAAATCCCACAACAGAAACAGAAGCTAGTGGTTATCAGCTGTGTGGCATGTGGAATAATTGATCCTTGAAGTAAAACCTACCTTTCCCCCCTTGCTTTTAGATGCATGCGAGAACTAATTTTGCTGTTGAATTTTTTTTCTTTCAAGAAATTGTATTTTGTAGTGTTCTGTGCACTTTGCCACCAGTGGTAAAGAAGGAGAAAGTGGGATCCTGAGGGTTGCATGGAGTTATTTCTTGCATCTTACAAGTTCTGAATGTTCTTGATTAAAATGATAATTTACTGATGTCATTCATCTGTCACGGCCTTATTGCTCAGAACTTGCTTGGAGGGTCTAAAACTGAGCAGAATTTCATTTTTGGGACAAAATAAACATAATATTGTATTTATCCATGTCAGAAGTGAGTTGCAACCTAAATTCGGTTGACAACCGTTCCATATTTCTGTTAGCATTCCATGTATTTCTAACTAGAATACTGTTCACTTCATAGATGACGTTGCTGCCCACAAAAATGATAGAACTTGGAGCATGGATTCTTCTTCAGTTTTGAGAGTTAAATCAATACACATTAGTTCTCCAATTTTAGCTGCAAAAAGCCCGTTCTTCTATAAGGTAAGATTTGGATTTGATTTACCACATTTTCCCTCCATGTTAAATGAGTTTTTTTTTGTTTTGTTATGTTATTGTTTTTGTTTTTAATGATTGCTAATGATGGATTTGATTTACCACATTTTCCCTCCATGCTAAATGAGAATTTTTTTGTTTTGTTTTGTTATGTTATTGTTATTGTTTTTAATGATTGCTAATGGCTTGATTCCTTGCAATTCTTTTGAAGCTTTTCTCAAATGGCATGCGGGAATCAGAGCAACGATTCGTAACTCTACGAGTCAGTGCATCAGGTACACCCCAAGTTGCAGTTTGTCATAAGTTCGTTTTTGTTTGTTGTTGCCAGGTTGATTACTCGCAGCCTTATTTTATTGGCATATGTGGCCATAAATAGCTAAGCCGATTCTTATGAGAAGTTCTTATTGACCAGATAATTGTCACCCCTAGTATTTTTTTCCATCATGTATCCAACTTTTAGTATCCTATTCTAGTTCAGGTAATTTTGTGAAATCAATCTGCATCCTGATCCCCCCGCATCTCTCTCTCTTCTCTCTCTCTCTCTCTCTCTCTCTTCTCTCTCTCTCTCTCAAGAAGGATGCTGTGGGTACTCACAAGAGTAAATGACCCAACTCCTACTCCCCCTAACCATGCTACTGCAGCACTGTCTGCAAAAATCAGGTTTGTTCATCTGGTGTGCCCCAATCTTATGCAACATGGAGGGTAGAGAAAATTTTGGTGCTGGAGACACTGACAATGCAGCCCACCAGATGAACATCCAGGGTCCCACCACACATGCAGAAAGAGATGGATTCAGATGAATACTCAACAGGACTAGCCATGCCCATCATCTTATTTATATATGTCACCAGAGTTTGATGAACCATAAGAACTCACAGAACCACACTCTTCTAAAGATCACCGTGTGACCCACTTTTTAATCTCTCCTCTTTCTATATTATGGATCTCTAGTTGTGAGAACCCTTAGGATGGTGAAGAACAGCTGAGACAACTCCTGCATAGACTCTTTTAACTCGGGTACCATTGCGCAATGCATGATAGTTTGCTACATGTGCTAGGCATCTCTGATGGAGCTACATTTCATGCTGGTCCCCTGATCCATGCGAGGGTCTCTGATTTGTCACAATGTAGGGGTCTACTGCTACTCTGATTTGTCACAAGGGGGTCTACAGCTAGTTGAGCTTGGTATGATGGTCTTGAGTTTGAACGCATAGCTCAATGGACTGCTCTTAATTGCAATGTTTGGATTATCTGAATCACATGCTCTTTATGGTTGGGGCCAAGCAATGGACTGTCTTGCATGGCAATGAATGGAATACCCATCTCTGATGATTCACATGTGGTATGAGCACATTTAGCATGAATGTATGTTGTTCCTGATCTTGTCCAAATAGTGGAGGACATGCCCAAGTCTATTATTGGGGCTTGAGAGTTTTGGACCATTCATCTACTTAGCCCACCACAGCTTGCTATGTAATGTGCGACTGGATGGTGATGATCTACATGCACCAGTACATGTTTGGCCAGTTACCCCTGGCAAAGAGTGTGGTTCCCAATAGCTGTCTCTAACAAGGAAGATGATATACAAGTTACTAGGCTGAAGAATAGCAAGTTGTGTGAGTAGGCATTGAAACTTGAATTCATTGTTGCACAACTGGACTATTTGAGTCACCTACTGAAAACTGTTGGTGCATTCCCATCCTGATGTTTGTAGGTTCCAATCTTATCGATCCAATTGCATCTTAGCTGTGGATTAGTACTGTGATATATGTTCTTGTTTTTGTAGCTAAACAAGCCATAAATGCAAGTTCATCAAGACTAGGGTCCTTACTCATGGTTCAGTGGTAGACCCTGTTGGTTTCAACAGTGAGATCATGGGTTCAAATATCCATGTGGTGTGTGTGGGGTGTGTAAAAAAAGAAGTTCATCAAGACTAATTCTCTGCTGTACTTTTTTTTTTCTGGCACAGAGGAAGTTGCTGTCATAGAGCTTCTTAATTTTATGTACAGTGAGACATTATCAACAAATACAGCTCCTGCGCTGTTGGATGTCCTAATGGCCGCGGACAAGTTTGAGGTGGCTTCATGCATGCGATACTGCTGCAGGCTTCTAAGGAACTTGCCCATGACTCCAGAATCTGCATTACTCTATTTAGAGCTTCCATCCAGTGTTCGGATGGCTGATGCTGTCCAGCCTTTGACTGATGCAGCCAAGCAATACCTTGCCTCACGCTATAAGGACATTGCCAAGTGAGAGTCTGTTTACATGATGACCTCCATTTTATTTTCTGTCGATATAGAGTTTACAGAAAACTAGCTGTCCTGATATCTTCTATTAATCTCTTCTTTTATCATATAGTCGATATAGATTTGATTATCATGTGATTTCCCAGGTACCAAGATGAAGTACTAAACTTGCCACTGGCCGGAATTGAGGTAGTGCTGAGCAGCGACGATCTCCAAGTGGCTTCCGAAGACGCTGTCTACGAGTTTGTGCTGAAGTGGGCTCGGGCCCAGTACCCAGATCAAGAAGAGCGGCGCGGCATTTTAGGCACACGCCTCATGCGCCTCATCCGGTTCCGCTACATGACCTGTCGGAAGCTGAAGAAAGTTCTCACGTGCAATGAATTCGACAAGGAGCTTGCCGGCAAGGCTGTCCTTGATGCCCTCTTTTTTAAAGCAGAGACCCCGCATCGGCAGCGCTCCCTTGTGTCCGAGGAGCCTGGCAACAGGCGTTTGGTTGAGCGCGAGCGGGCATACAAGTATCGGCCCGTGAAGGTTGTGGAGTTCGAGCAACCCCACAAACAGTGCATAGTCTACCTCGACCTCAAGAGAGAGGAGTGCGGGAATCTCTTTCCATCATGCCGTCTTTACTCACAAGCATTCCACCTTGGTGGCCAGGGTTTCTTCCTCTCAGCCCACTGCAACATGGACCAACATAGCTCATTCCATTGCTTTGGGCTCTTCTTGGGAATGCAGGAGAAGGGCTCTGTCAGCTTCGCGGTGGACTATGAGTTTGCAGCAAGGACGAAGCCCACTGGCGACTTTGTGAGCAAGTACAAGGGGAACTACACATTCACAGGAGGGAAGGCAGTTGGGTACCGGAACCTGTTTGCCACCCCTTGGACATCGTTCATGGCTGACGAGAGCATCTACTTCATCAATGGGTTGCTTCACCTCAGGGCTGAGCTCACTATACGGAAGCATGTATGCTAACTCAGGTGCGGGGTTAAAACAGGTTTTCTCTAACGAGTAATGCTACTTAGATTTGCCTTGGGGCGATTCACCCCTGTTATTCCAACACATGTCCCCTCCCTGTGCCAACTGGATGGAACTAGTATGTGCAACCCTTTCGCCAAAATGATGTTTGTCAGATGCGACCTGTCTATTGCTACTGTGATAAGCCCACACCTATCCAAACCAGCCTAAAAACAGAACAGAGAGTGAAGCTCTTCCTTCCAATCCAAGCCAGCTAAAAATCTGTGGGGTCCCCTGTGATGTGTCTAACATCTACTCTGTCCATCACTTGAGCCAGGTCATGGCAGGCCATGAGCCCAAAAATCAGGCCAATCCAAACTCAAGCGGGCTACACACAGTGAACAGCGGATGATGTGATGCAGGCCATTGAAACATTGTTGGAGCCTACTGAAGTTCTAGATCTAGGATGTAGTCTCCTTATGAATGGTTTGGATGTCATATAAACATCAGGCGCTACAAAAGTTCTTAAGGTGATTGTCCCTTTTCCCATTATTCTGCATTGTGTGTGGCCCACTTGAGCTTTCTGTCAACATGATTTCATAACTCAATGTCTTAACATGAGCTGGAGTAATTGATGTACAGGAGTGCATTTCATATACACATCTCAGTGTGCCACACAGCTTGTCGTTGCATGCACTTACGTTTCGGAGGGGACACGTGTTGTCAATATATTGGTGAATGGCTCCTGAGCAAATAGGCATGGCATTACTCTTCTCTAACTGACATTAGGTAATTGATATTTTGAAGAAAATGTAAATTCAGCAAGCTTTGTTATTAGCAAGGATGTGCTTACTAGCAAGTAATGGGAGAAAAATTATGGCACATTAGAACTCTTTTTTGAATTATTTGTAGGCTAATCCATCACTACTGTCATTCTCCATTTTTGATTGTGGAACCCAGCAGATGACCCTAACTGCCCGAGTATGAAACCTGGGCTGTTCTCTCTCTATTTGCAGACCGCTGATCATAGTTCTAAAGGTCTATGATGGATGCCATTTTGTGTCATTTCCATCCATTGATGACCCAATGGCCATGGTTGAAGATTGCATTTTGGAGGTGACCATCAAAGCAGATGTGTATAGCAAACTGGTTTTGTTTCAAGACAGTTGGCAACCTGGATCAGCTCAAACAGGTGAGGCAAAGGGTGCTATTTTCAGCTTTGGGGGCTCTGTGTTGGACCAGGATACAGGTGAGGCTCTGCTAATGGAAGCCTCACCTTTATCCTAGATACGTGAGCTATTTGCAAGTAGGAGAAGGATGGGAGGTATTCGTGAGTAGGCTAGGATACGACAAAGGCAGAAGAATGACCTAATTCTCGTACAGTTGCCTGTTGGAGGTGGTCCATTCCATGGATCTTCCAAAGTATCCTCAGGCATTGACATGGCCTCATGATAGGGTCAAGTCCAAAAATTACACTGAAGGGGTCATTAAGCAGCATGGATTCTGAGGGAGAGATGTCTGTTCGAATGCTCTCTGCAAGATATCACGCTTCTTCTGGGCTGATTATACTTGTGAGAGGGACCCAAATCCTCTGCCACAGCTCCGTCTATGCAGCGGGCATACCATCTGAGCTTGGTGGAACCCACCATGTTGTATGTGTCACATCCACTCCTTCAATCGACATGAGGCCTTAAAGACAAAAATCAGCACAATCGAACGATTCAAGTGAGCATACCACAAGGTTGAAAGGGGATGCCAACCATAGGTTTGTGTATGGGATCTAACATGGTGTTTATTTTCCATTCCATCCAACAACAGGACGATCCCCACCACTCCATAAGTCATCCTATCCGACTATGTTCCTTGTGTGGCCCGAGTTTTGCATTGGGCTGATTTTTTTATTTTTTTAAAAAATGACATTTACAACACAGAGAGCCGATTCTTAGAAAATAAAAAAGAAAAAAGAAATAAAAATAAAAAGAGGCTGGGTCCTCTACCATCGTTTCTAGAAAATGCTTATTCTACAACTTTGGTTTTGGACCCTAGCGTGGTTTGTGTACTGAATCCAACCTGTCCAGAAGGTTCGCCTTACCAAGAAAGTTGAAAGCTTCTCAAAATAAGACAGATCCAACCATCATGTGTGCCAATTTTTTTTTGAGTGGATGACCATTGTTCGCCCCACCTAACGATAATATAGACCTGATTTTTGAGTCATCCCATCATCATGGTGAGGTTCGGATGGCATACATTTAACTCAGTGGATCCCACACTAACTAATGAATAGCATTTACACGTAGGTGAATAAGTTCGATGTTGATGACCTTTACACTGGTTAATAACCTTCACGCGTGAGAGTGGTAGAAAAAGCTTTTTTCTGCCAATGACAGTAGAGGATGATATGCAGCCTCAAAAGAGCCACAGACAACCTGTGTCCAAAACCCATTTCTTGTGTTGGATTTGAGCTGTTAAAACGTTCACTTTACCCGTTCATTTTGTAGCACCAAAGAGGAACTTAAAACGATGTGCATCTGTGCGGCTATCATTTATCAACAGCTGGGCCGTCGTGCTTTTGGGCCAAGCCTTCTTTAGGACACAATTGGGCTGGCATTCAGGCCCCCATCAGCTGAGTGCTGCCGCCCCATTAGGAACATTTTATAATATAACAGGGATTTTCTTCATAGAAGTGTGCTCTGCCTGATCAGCGGACAAATATTGTTTTTGATCAAGGAATTACACCAAACAGAACAATGATGAATGGCCCGAACTTCGCTACAATAAGCCACGCACAGGCACGTTTTTGGTCAATCAGCCAGGGCTGAACTCAGGCTTCGGATCTATTTTGCAGCCCAGGCTTTAGACCTTTGCCCAGGGCTGAGCTCAGGCTTGGGAATCTATTTTGCAGCCCAAGCTCATCGAATGAAGCTCGTGTACATGCCACACATGTGCCAGACATGGCACAGGTCCAAGAGATCTAATCCATCCATCAGGTTGGTCCAAACTTTTATAAGTTTTCCCAAAAATAAAATCTAGTCCAATCAGCATGCATAGGCCCTAATATTGGAAACGGTGAATGGGTCAGAAAACTTAAGCGTGTATATCTATTTTGCAAAATGTTGCCCAATTGACCAGTGAATCAAATTGATGCTTGTGCTAGAGCACAAAGATGGTGGTGCCATTCTGATTGAATGGATTGGAACTCAAGACCTATTGTTGTGCCATGCTGGCACATGCCTCGCCTGTACATGAGCTTCATTGCACACCGATGATGGGCCTACCAAAGCTCTGATCATGCATAAACCATGTAGCAATTGCTCTAATGAACCTAACAATAATTTTATTTAAAGGGCGAGAAATGGGTAGTTGTTTTGCACGTAAAAGGGTGCCATGTCTTGTCCAGGCTATTTGTGAGGTAGGTGCACTGTAAATGTGACCTGGACCAAACCTAAGTGTCTTGAGTGTGCCCCACCTAATAGATGGCCCAGATATCGCATGTCCACATTGGTACGTGCTGCAAAGCTGGATGCCCCCATATGTTGTGAACAAGTACACAATAACGGCTTCCTTTATATCACTCCAACTTAATGAGATCCATGTGTGGCTGGCCAGTCCAATCACTTGCTATTATTCTAGTCACTCATACGGTTCAGGCATCTAAACTAGACCCAAGGGCCATTAGGAGGGCACTCCCAAAAGTAGTTTTCAGCAAAAAGGCTTCTCCCAGAACTTTCGGTATGGACAAAAACGTTTTGACTTCCCAAATTCAAACAAGTAGGCTTTTTAGCTACTACTGCAGAATCAGGCAGGGTTTGTTTGTAAGTTCCCATCCAAACACAACACAAACAGGTGTTTGGCTCAAAAAACTGCGTTTTTGAGGGTGCATCCAATTGGCCCGATCGGTTTTCATCAGGCTGAGCCTGGGCAGGTCCACCCAAACCCGGGCTCTTGTTGAAAGTTTAATATTGAGAAACCAGCAAGAAAAGTTCAAAACGGCATGCAATGTCTAAAAAAACAAAAAAGGTGCTTCACACTGCCATTCGTGAAAGGATTGAATAGAATGAAGAAACCAAATGAGACAAGCAAGCAGACACAAATGAGACAAGCAAGCAGACCCCTAGTGCTATTCGCTACTCCCATGTAACATGGAATGACGAACTGTATTAGAGGGATATTATAACATGGTCCCAATGGTATGCTTTCACATAGACAGCTCAACATAAGCTTGATCCAGACCATGCATTAAATAGCGGATAGCATGTGGCATTTATTCCTCCTAAAGGATGAGGTATAAGCTACACGTTACTTAATTTTCAATTAAAATAACCGGGAAAATGGGAATAGTGTAAATATAAAGATAAAGAAAAATATCAACAGAACTAATTTATGACTGTTGCTCGTATTATTTCACCGAGTGTTTTAAGTATTATTTCACTCAGTATTTTAAATAGCTAATCGCGTGTAGCAAAGCATTCATCCCCTCTAAAGCATGAAGCTTAAGCTACATAGTGTAGCTGCATGCTACTTCTAGATTTTTAGTTAAGGTTGTGATTGGCTGCACCAAATTAGTCTGATTAATAATAAAATTCCATGACATTTGGTGCAACCAAACAGCCTAAAATAATAGGAAAAATAGGCAAAGATTAAGTATAAAGGTTAAAAAATAGCTACTTAATTGATTTTATACTATTTACTTGTATTATTTTACTAAAATCACTGAAAAAGATTATCTGGTTTATATTAAAAATGAAAAATGCGATAAATCATTGAAAACATTAGTTGAATTTAATATTTTAGTCAAAAATAACTAGTAGTGTAAATGATGTAGCTTGTATCGTATGCAAAATTAGCATGTAGCATAGCCTACACTTGAGTTATTTTTCATGAGCTGCATGGCATTAAAGCTAAGGTATGCTATGTTGCGTAAGCTACATGCTACATAGCAAAGCTATTTAAAACACTGATTTCACTAAATCATTGAAACATTAACTATTTTTTAGTGAAAAATAGCAAATTGTAACAATTATTGAAAAGATTTTGTGTTTTTTTTTTTTTTTTTTTTTTTTTGTTGTTGAAAGGTTGCACTATCCTGGATCACTCACATGCACTACACTGGCTCTACTAGCTCATCTAACAAGTGGGAGACTTACACTACATGCAACCTACATTAATTATTTTTTACCATTTTAGTGAAAATAACAGGTAGCATAGGTGCTACATGTGATTTCAACTATTTTTATTCCATACGTGGTGACAAAGCTACACTATACTACATAGTGCAAGTTGGCATGCTAATTGCTACGTAGCATAAGCTATTAAAACAATGGTACCAACAGAGATCTACAGTTTAAGAAAGATACTACAGAAGGGACATCATGTTACTGTCCCCCAAGGAAATACAGCAGAAACCATAGTTTAACACCCAGGGACTGCATTTTTCATCAATGCCCTGATATCATAATCTGTTTATGATTCAGGAACAAGCGGAATCAACATGTTCAATCTCATGTGGTATAAGCCAAGGCTGCAAGGGCACACAAACTTTTCCTACTCTGGAAAACTTTCTTTTCCCAGTCATACACTTTTGCCCTGCCTAGCACCTAACATTTGGCATAGCGCCTACCTCAAATAAGTGATCCTCTCTCTTTTGTTGTGCAAATTAAGAGAATCTTTCCTCTATCCAGACAAGTAGTTCTTCTAAATACGCTAACAATTCCCAATTTCTCAATATGACCTCAATCCAATTTCAGCCATTTATCCAACGTTGACATTCTCGTTCTCATTTTCCAGTCACAGATCACTACTTAAAAAGGAAATCCCATCAAAACAACAGGCTAATAAAAAGAGAAGATGACCCTGCCTCCCTCTCTAAATGAGAGATGCTCTGAAAGAGTGTAGAAACCAAATTTGTGAAAGGCAAATAAGATATTAAAAATTGTAAGAGAGCTTATCTGAAATAAACAGATTCGCAGTAGAGAATTTCTGAGGTAGATTCAAACAAAATTTAAAAAGAATAAGATACGGGTTATCTTCCATTATGTATCATGCCACATCACATATTTGCCTGTTGGAAGTTAGTTCTGTTCTAATAAAACCTAGCTATATCCCTCATCATCATCATCATCATCAAGCCATGTCCCAGCTATTCTGGGTCGGGTTTCCAAATCCTATTCCACCAGTCAATCCTATCTAAAGGCCCCATCATCAGTATGTGAACAAGCCTTCGTATCCCTTCTCACCACCACAATCCAAGTCCTTTCAGGTCTTCTTCTCACCTCTTCTCAGGTCCTCCCACCCCACTCAAGGTTCCCCTCATTGGAGCTGTCTATTGTCTTCATGTTGCACATTACCAAACCATTTCAATATGCTCTCCATCTTTTATCTCCTATTCAACCACTCTTAGGCTGGCTTCAGATGACATGATTTTCAATAGTAGAACTTAGCCAAGCCAAGCAATTTCCATCAATGCAAAAGTCTCAAACAATACCATTGCATCAAGCATAGCGAACAAAATCCAAACTAGCCATTAAAAATGAAGAACCCAACTTTAAAAAGTTCCAAGAGGACTCAAATTCCTAAATATCCATCTTCAAGTAATAGTGACATTACAACCGATGTATCAGCGATATAGAAGTACAGAGGCATCCGACCACAATATTAGAGATGCAATAATGACATTCGCTATAACTTATGTAAAGGTAATAACAAACCAAAAATAATGATTATTTTTCCCCTTTATGACCAGAATCTGGTAAAGCATGATCAATCTGTTAAACTATTTAACTAAGTTAAATAATAATAACGTTCACCAGTAAATTGAATATGCTTATATACTGATATGGTATTGGACCAATTCATATAACTTCTGCAAAAAATCTAGGATGATCACAAGCTGGTCCATTGCCTGATATCTTAATTTCCAATGGCAGACGGAAATTAAAAATAAAATACCAATATCTTGGTTCTGTAACAGATTCTACCCTAGCCATCATGACCTGATACACTAGGATTTTAAACCTGGGTTCGACACCAAAAAGGCTCCATGTCTTATATGTGTACTTCTAATAGACCTTGAACCCTGTATAGGAAAGGAAAGTCTCCTACCTGTTAAGATGAAGATGAACAAGTCAGTGTCTCTTTGTAAACAGATGGCCTGCTCTGAGGCCCCATATGCATAGAAAAATATGCATAAAGCCTGAATTGCTGCCTCAACATCAATTCACAACACATGTAAACACAATAAGAATTAAGGATTCTGTATACAACGTTCTAACCTCAATTCCTAAAATAACACATACATACATCCCAGCCATTGGACAAAGGGGGAGAAAATAAAAAATCAAGCCCAATTCATGTATCATGTAACATGGCCACATAAAACCCTAAAATCACCATATAGAAGGGAGTAATGGAAGCAGGAACACGTCATATACTGAAATTAAGCCATCTCATCCAATCGAGATCACATCGACACATCACATATAAACGGTAATTCTCTATCATTTCAAATAGAAAAAAAGCCCAAATTCGCTGAGTAACATATATTTTTATCAAATCCTTCAATTACCGCAAATAATAAAATCCTTAGCAATAGAAAGAAAATAAAACAGGAACTCAGTAAAACAGACCAGGATATGCGGAGAGAGAGAGAGAGAGAGAGAGAGAGAGAGAGGAGAGAGAGAGAGAGAGAGAGAGAGAGAGAGAGAGAGAGAGAGAGAGAGAGAGAGAGAGAGAGAGAGAGAGATCTGCAAAACCTAGATCTTGTCGATGTCCTCGTCCTCAAACTCGATATAGTCATCACCAGCGCCTTCATCCTCCTCGTCGAGGCCGGCGGCGATGCCTTCATTAAGGCGGGTGTTCTCCGGAAGCTCTCCGTAAGCCTTCAAGAGACGGGCCTCGTCGGGCATGTACTTGAGGATGACGTCGGCCTTGTCGTCCTGGTAGTCGCGGAGGCCGACGAGGATGATGTCTCCGGCGGCGATCCAGACCTTCTTGTGCATCTTGCCGCGGATGTGGCAGAGACGCTTGGTGCCGTCGATACACATAGCCTCGCACCGCCCGTTTCCGAGCATGCGCAGCACCTGCGCGTATTCCTGCCCATCTTCTTTGAAGACTAGCTCGCGCTTCTCGTCGTCTGCCTCGTTCTTTCCTCTCTTCCTGTTCTTCCCTCCCTTTCCCTTGTTCTTCGGCATCGCAGAAAACCCTAACCCTAACCCTAGCCTTTGGTCGGGATTTCACAGGAAAAAAAAAAACCCTAACCCTATCTTTTGATCGAAAGATTTCCCCTTTCTCTCGTTCTTCGAATCGGATCCTTCTGAGTTGCGTTGAAGCAACGAGATTAAAAGGGTCCGGTTCGGGATCTTTTAGGGTTGATTTGACGAGAATGCCCTTGCGGCACGCATCGGGATGTATGTGAGTTCCCGTCCGGTGGAGCCACGTACGGCTAATCTTGATGTTTCTGTGCTATCCAAACCGTCCATCGGATGGTTCACCTTATTTTAGACATAAATACAAAATTTTGGACTAATAAAAAAATTCATAAGAGTCCGAAAACAAGGAACGACTTGGTGAAATGGGTAGGGTGACGTAAATCAAAGAAAGCTTTCAAATTGTATGTGGGGCCCAAAGTGCTGTGTATTATGTATCTGATCCATTAATCAGACGAGCCCCACCAGGATGAAGTGATGCCCTAGAAATCAGCTACTACATAATCAATATTGGCCACACCGTATGCTTTTATAAGGGTTAGGATTGCTCGCACATTGCTCCCTATGGTGTGGCTCACATGAGTTTTGGATAAGGTCATCATTGGTCTGATAACATGATGCACGGTTTTGATTCTACAGAAAGCATCAAGGTGGTCCTCACAGAATATCATCGTAGGGTAACACTACTACATACGCACGTATGTGATCCTTCCCGCTGATAGTTTATGAGGTTGGCTGACAATGCTCTAATCTAAGAGCCCCTTGTGACATACCAAGAGATGATCTGGACCGTTCATCTAAATGATTGTATAAAAAAACTATCCAAATCATAAAGAATCTCATTGATGGACTATTATTACCGTTCATTAGCGAAGAACAATTAGAAAATGTTTTTCTAAACCGTTAAGGATAAATGCAAAGGACAGAGAATATGCTGCCGGGCATAAAGTCGGTTTGCTCTAATTCTTAAGATTTGCTAGAGTACAACCCCACGTGTTTCAAAAGGGGTGCATCG
This sequence comes from Magnolia officinalis, assembly GCA_021015155.1. Taxonomy (NCBI): domain Eukaryota; kingdom Viridiplantae; phylum Streptophyta; class Magnoliopsida; order Magnoliales; family Magnoliaceae; genus Magnolia; species Magnolia officinalis. Next base: position 104,669,209 of record JAJHSJ010000003.1, read on the forward strand.
TTCCTTTAGCCGTTGGTCAGGGTACTTTTCGGCAACTCGATTTGTTTATATGATGGCCCACATCTTGGATGGCGGATTCACAACAAAATATCAGATTAAAAATATTTCAGCTCTTTGGTGATTCTAAGGTTAACTAAGCTGTCTATTTTGAAAGTCAAAAAGAAGAAAAGAAAAATGGTCAAATAATCAAAGGGCCACTATATTCTAATCTAATGGTTTCTTTCTTTTGCTGCCTATTCACATCCAAGGAAGGTAAGGCTCGTGATATACACATCTGAATCCTTAAAAAAATACCTTAAATCAAAAGGATAAAATCTGGGCCCATCGTACAGAATCATTGGAATGTATTATTCTAGAAAACCATTGTTAGTACTTTTTAGTACTTTGTGGTGGGGATTTGTGTTGCGGAATCACATAGATCTAGATCTAGGATAACAATTCAATAGTAACAAGCAATCACAGAAGAACACAAAGTTTTTACGTGGAAAACCCTTACGGGAAAAAAACTACGGCACAAAGCGACAGAAATCTACTATGAAAAGAAATTACAAGAGAGAGGACTTACCCGATTCGAACAACCTCGAATCTCACCTTGCTACACCCTTTGATAACCCTAGAATCCCTTTAGAAAGCTTTAGAATTATTTCTCATACCTTTAGAAAAGCCCTAGGGACACCTATTTATAGTTTAGGCAACTTCCCTTTCACACCCTTGCGAAATGTGACCCAAATTTCCGCAGTCCGCATCGGATTCGGAAACGAATCTGCGAAACTACGACTGGTCGAGCCGAGGCTACGATTGGTCGTGGGACTCCCTCGACCAGTCGAGTTATCCCCACGACCGGTCGAGCGGCCCAGACACCAAAAGGTGAGCTCGCTGGACTTTGAGTCGAGCGAGCCACGACCGGTCGTGTGGACCCCTACGACTGGTCGAAGGCAGTGAAGACTTTTCTGACAACAATCTCCACCAAGTCTTCAACCTTCAACCGTGTAGCTCCTTAATCTCTTCGCTTATTTCTTCATCGAATCATAACTTCAATCAACGCTTCTCGTGCACACTCCGTCCTTCTTTTACGCCATCACCAAGCCTAGAGAAGTTGCATAGAACTTGAACTTCTCTATAGGAACGACATTTGTGAGCATGTCTGTTGGATTCACGCTGGTGTGAATCTTTTCTAGTGTGACGCCTCCTTCCTCAAGCACTTGTCAGATAAAGCAGTAACGAACATTAATGTGTTTAGTATGTGAGTGATAAACAGAATTTTTAGCCAAATTGATAGCGCTCTCGCTATCATAGTTAAGCGGCACGGCCTCCTGCTGAAGTCATAACTGATTTATCATCCCCCTAAGCCAAACACCTTCTTTAAATGCTTCCGTCATTGCCATATATTTTGCTTCGGTCGTGAAAAGAGTCACCACTGACTGAAGCTTCGACATCTAACTAATTGCTCCACCTGCTAGTACAAACTAGTATCCTGAAGTAAACTTCCTAGAATCTATACTGCCTGCGTAGTCAGAATCCACATACCCTACCAACTTTGTCCCTGTTTTATCAAAAGTTAAGATGTAGTCTTTCGTACCTCGAATGTATCGAAGTAGCTATTTCACCGCTTCCCAATGTTGCTTACCGGGGTTTGACATATATCTGCTCACAACACCGACTGCCTGTGAAATATCTGGTCTTGTACAGACCATGACATACATTAAACTGTCAACCACATTTGAATAAGGCACATAAGAGATAACCTGCTTTTTCTCATTAGAATTAGGACGTTGTTCTGAGGAAAGCTTGAAGTGAGCCGCGTGGGGAATGCTCTTCGGCTTTGCCTAATCCATTCCATACTTGATCAATACCTTTTCAAGATATTCTTCCTGTGATAACCAAAGTTTGCTCTTCTTCCTGTCTCTATGAATATCTATGCCGAGAACCTTCTTTGCAACCCCCAGATCTTTCATCTCGAATGTCCCTGATAAGTGGGTCTTCAGTATGTTGATTTCAGACATATCATGACAGGCGATCAACATATCATCAACATACAGTACTAGGATGATGAATTTTTCATCACTCAATGTCTTCTAATAGACACACTGATCGTATTCACTCCAAGTAAATTTCTGACTCACCATGAAATAATCAAATTTTTTATACCACTGCCTATGCGACTGTTTCAGGCCGTACAACAACCTCATTAACCCACAAACATTTTTATCTTTCCCTTTAACTTCGTAGCCCTCTGGTTGCTTCATGTAGATCTGCTCTTCCAATTCCCCGTGCAGGAATGCAGTCTTCACATCCATCTGTTCCAGCTCGAGATCGTATTGGGCAACCAGCGCCAACACGAATCTGATAGATACCTGCTTTACCACTAGCGCGAATATCTCTGTGAAGTCGATCCTTTCTCTCTGAGCATAACCCTTCGCTACCAACCTTTCTTTGTATCTATCATGTTTCCTTTTGAATAACCACTTGCATCCGATCACTTTTCGGCCCACAGAAGCTCTACCAGCTCCCATGTGTGATTTTTGTGCAACAAGTCCATCTCATCGTCCACAGTCACCTTCCATTTTTCTGCATCAGGCTCATCAAGAGCCTCCTGAATAGTAGACAGATCTCCCTCATCTGTAATGAGGGCATATGCAATATTAGAGTCATCCCTGTATCTCGCCGGTAACCTGCGATCACGTGGTGGGTTCCTTCTCATAGGTGGCTGTTCCACCTGATCATGTACCTATGTCTTCGCATCTGTCTCTGCGTAAGTATCATCTGTGTCACTCTGAACGTCTACGATCACCCTTTCTGGTTCCTCTTGCTCCGTTTGATCATTCTTACGAAATAGGGAGCTTTCATCGAATCTGACGTCATGGCTAGTGATGACCTTGCGTGTGACCTTATCGAATAACCTGTAACTTTTCACACCAATGTCATAGCCAACAAAGATATACTTTTTGGCCCTATGGTCTAGCTTATCTCTCTCAACTGACGGTATATGAGAGTAAGCCTCACAACCAAATATGCGTAGATCTAAGTAGTCGATCTTCTGACCACTCCATACTTCCTCTAGGATTTTACATTCAATTGTTTGAAGGAGATTAGTTCACCAAATAACAAGCCGTGTTAACGACCTCTGTCCATAGGTCCTTGCCCAACGCAACATTACTTAACATACATCTGACCCTCTCCAGGAGAATCCGATTCATTCGCTCAGCCACACCGTTTTGATTGGGCGTGTGGCGCACTATGTTGTGCCTGATGATCCCTTCATTCTTGCAATACTCATTAAACTCAGTGGAAGTAAATTCTCCACCATTGTCAGTCCTTAAAACCTTTATTTCCCGCCCTGACTTTTTTCCACCATTGTCTTCCATTGCTTGAATATGGTGAAAACTTCGAATTTACGTTTCATGAAGTAAACCCAAACTTTCCTGGAGTAGTCGTCAATGAATGAAACAAACCATGACGACCCCTTAATGGAAACTTCTGGCCATGTCCCCCATACGTCAGAGTGCACATAATCAAGCACTCCCTTACAAACATATTTTTCAAATTTAAAAGATAGTCTAGATTGTTTACCATATATACAATGCTCGCATATATCTAAATTAGAATTTTAAAAAGCTGGAATCAAATATCAATTAGAAAGTACCTTCATGCCTCGCTCGCTCATGTGGCCTAGACGAGTATGCCACATACGTAGAGACGTGGAGTCTGCAATAGCTGTTGCCGCTCCACCTGCTGAAGTGCTCCCAATCAACCTGTAAAGGTTTCCGTGCCTTTACGCTCTCATAACCACGAGTGCCCCTTTTGAAACTTTAAGGACACCATCAATATCGGTGAATTTGCACCCTATAGCCTGAGTGCACCGAGAGAAATCAGACTTTTCTTCATATCAGGAACGTGCCTGACGTTAGTCAAGGTACGCTCCATCTCATCAAACATCTTGATGCTAACTATGCCAATAGCCACAACATTACAGGCATTGTCATTACCCCTAAAAACCTGTCCACCATCGCATTCCTTGTAACTGGTAAACCAACTCCGATGAGGAGTCATGTGATAAGACGCTCCTATGTCAAATATCCATTCGTCTTTACGATTGTCGTGCAAGTGACTAATCATGGAAACAGACAGAACATCACCACCACTTGATTCTTCATCAGATATGACCACATTGGCCTTCTTAGAAGAAGCCGCTGAATTTTTTTTCTTCGTTTTAGGATTTCTACAATCATTCTTCATGTGTCCAGACAACCCATAATTCCAACACTTTAATTTTCCTTTGCCCTTGCCCTTCGATTTGGATCTAGGTTTTGAGGATCCTATACCTCGCTCAGAATTTCTGTCCCTCGTAATCAGTGCATCGGAAGATGCCCCCATGTCGCCGTTTAACTCTCTCATAGCCTTCCCTTGAAGGGCTGAGATAACGGTGTCAACACTTAGGATTTTATTTGCGGTGCATATCGTGTCCCTGAAAGACTCATATAATGCAAGAAAAGAATTCAACAAAATACATGCTTGTTCCTCATCTTTGACCACTTCCTCCATATCCAGCAATTTGTATATTAATTTATTAAAATTGTTGATATGGGCTTCTAGATCTCACCCTCTGCCATCTTGAAGGTATAACACTGTAGCTTCAAGTGTAGGCGATTTTCAGAGGACTTCTTTACATAGATATTCTCTAACTTCGTCCACAAACTAGCCGCAGTTTTTTCCCTCAAAACGTTATAGAGAACCTCATCCGTGAGACATAAACGAATAGAGGTTAAAGCATTACTATTAAGGTTTTCCTATTCATCATCTTTCATGGTAGATTTTCGCTCCTCAAGAGCCTTAATCTCGCCTTGCTTGGTTAACAGAGTAATCATCTTAGTCTTCCATAACTCAAAACTATTTTTGCCTGAGTACTTCTCAATATCAAACTTGCCGTTTTCCATTATTACTAATCCTGCAAATTTAGATCTGTGCCCCAACGATTGCTCTGATACCACTTGTTGGAGATTTGTGCTGCGGAATCACACAGATCTAGATCTAGGATAGCAATTCAATAGTAACAAGCAATCATAGAAGAACACAAAGTTTTTACGTGGAAAACCCTTGCGGGAAAAAAACCATGGCACAAAGCGACAGAAATCCACTACGAAAAGAAATTACAAGAGAGAAGACTTATCTGATTCGAACAACCTCGAATCTCACCCTTGCTACACCCATTGATAACCCTAGAATTCCTTTAGAAAGCTTTAGAATTATTTCTCATACCTTTAGAAAAGCCCTAGGGACACCTATTTATAGTTTAGGCAACTTCCCTTTCGCACCCTTGCGAAAGGCGACTCAAATTTCTGCAGTCCGCATCAGATTTAGAAACGAATCTGCGAAACTACGACTGGTCGTGGGACCCCCTCGACCAGTCGAGTCATCCCCACGACCGGTCGAGCGGCCCGGACACCAAAAGGTGAGCTCGCTGGACTTTGAGTCAAGCCAGCCACGACCGGTCGTGTGGACCGCTATGACTGGTCGAGCAATCCCTACGACCGGTCGAAGCGGTAAAGACTTTTCTGACAACACTTTGCACGGATGCATCCTAACCTATAAATATATGTGGGGATGGATATACTCTTTCATGGGGTGGGCCTCACAATCGATAGGAATGGAAAAGAAAAAAAAAAAATCATCTCTAAATATTTCTTTAGGGCCCTTTTGGATTTGCTTAAAAATATTTATAGATAACATCATTTTTATAAAGGGAGGTTTCCTTTCATTCATTTTTCTCTTATTTTCTAAAATATGCTCATTTTTTGTTAATTTAACAAACTTTAAAAATGTTATTTCTAAAAATTAAAAGAAATAAAAGTAAATGACTTATTTTTCTATAAAATGTCCTACATAATAGTTGCATATGTGACTGCTTATCTTCTAAGTGCCCCCACCGGCGCCTTGTATGTTTAGCATGTGCTGCCATCAATCTTAAACACCATACATATGCCCTTATATTACATGTGCAACACGCATCATCACTCCTCTTTTACCTACCCATGTTTTAATGCACCACATACCTTAATGTGCCATGTACAAAATATGCGACTCTGATCATCTTCAAACATTGCAATTAAGCCACATGTGCTATATGACTTCCATTCACTTTAAGTACTTTACATGCTAGGCACACACTAATTTAAGATATATGCAACGTAAGCCAACAACTACCTTTAAGTGGTAAAATGAGTGAGAATAACCTTGTTGTTTTTTTTTTTTTTTTTTTTTTTTTGTTTTTAAATTTTTAACACACCCCACACACTCACGCTAGTGGAATTTCACCACCTATGGGTACTGGAACCCTTGACCCGGTGTGAGAATAACCTTGTTTCAAACACTGCACACCTGCCAATGTGTCAGCGTACACATGTATCACCTTTTGTCTTTAAGTAAAAATATCATGATTTTAATTATTTTTTTTTTTTAATAAAATAGATTTGTAGTGTTCCTAAAATATATCATTTTTCTTACGCTTTTTTTTTTTTTTTTTTCTTTTTTCCCACCCATCCAAACAAGCCTTATTTTAAAGGTTTAGCAACCCATTCATCTTCATGTCCAAATAAAAAGAGTTAAATGATCAAAGGTTTAAGGCATCACAATCTATGAGCTTTTATTCTGGTCGTTCCAGATCAAGGTGATGCTTAACATACAAACGGTTTGCATTATTGAAATATAAACCATATCCAAAGGCTAATGTTCCACTGGGATGCATTTTGGCAAATGTTAAGGCGGACTACAAAACAATGTGTGTTATATATCCATCAATGTATAGGTGGAGGTGATTTGATCCACCGTAAATGGTCTATCGTGTGCAAATGGTCTGCTCTGGTATGGACGGATCATCTCCCAAAAATTACACTGAATTTTACTGTTGAATTTGAATCACTGACAGTCTTTTAACCACCATTAATTTCCACTCATAGGATGTACAGGATCATCCATCCCTCGTATGTATTATTTTGGTATAATGTTTTTGTGTGTGCCTGCCTTTTCTATTGCCGTTTATTCGACGTGGAGTGACGCCTGGCCAAGCCCAGGCATGCCAGATGTAAGTGGATGATTATGAATCACCACAATTTAAGAAAGGGTGAAATTGAATTGTAGTCGAGCCCATTGATCTAGGGGTGGCAAGGGATCGGGTCGACCATGGGTCAATTGGCCTGACCCACTTCTAAGCCGGGTTCAGGCCAAGTCAAGTTAGGTTACAGGTTGGACCCATTTAGAAAAATGGGTTGGGCCTGAGTCTAGCCCAATCCAACCAAAACTGCATGTCCATATGATGCAGATGCAGCTATGAGCTGGTCAAATGATAATCCAAATAAAAGTCCTCGTGTTATTATTTTGATCCCTTCTAACAGAGATCAATGAAGGAGCAAAATCTATTTATGCCTTGAGTAGCTTATCTTGATTTCTAATTTTCTACTTATTAAACTGAAGTGATTAAAGTAACTTTAAATAGAAAAAACTACTTTTAATTTATTATAAACCAAACTTATCTCAAATAAGTTACTTATCTACTGCTATAAGTAAGAAAAAGCAACTTATTTGATGGTATACAAGTGGGCCCTTAGCATCCAGGGTCAATTCAAGCGGATCGATTGGGCTCGACCCCATTACAAGTAAACAGTTCATGTCACGTTTGAGATTTTTAAGTGGGTCAGATTGGGGCACATGATAATGGGTTGTGGGTCAGATATCTTGGTACATTTATTAAATGGGTCACGTTGGGCTGACCTGACCCAGACCAAACCCAACTACATTGAGTCCTGCCAAGCGGACTAGTGCGAGCGCACTTTTCCCATACGAGCTGCCCTCATCGAAAGAGTCAAGATGTTGGACTTGAAAAACAGCCTGGTCTAGTCATAACATGGATATATAAAAAAAAAAGAGTGGACGGTTAAAAGAGAGTAAATTAGTGGTCCACGTTCGACATACACGTGCCCTAAGAGATGAGTAGAGCGGCTTGATTTTGAGACACCAAATGTAATTGGTAGGGCCCACAAGCTTAGCAGCTTGGATCTCTACCAAAGTTGAAATGCGTGGGATTGGTCATTTGATTAAAATCACCATGGAATTGGTTATTGCTTTGATATTACTTTGATCTATGTTCCTTGAAACCAATCAGATGGTAAATATTCATTTTTTAGGTTAGGTTAATCAATCAATTCTAGGGCCTACTAAATGTACTGTCTAGATCATGATGAGATCACATCGATAGGCCCCATTAAATCTTTCTAATCTAACATAAGATAAATATTATTTTGTTTATAATGAGCGTGATGAGATTTTGTCCCGTGCTCGACCGGTCGTGAGCCTCGCTTGACCGGTCGAGGGCTGATGCATGACCAATTGTGGAGTCGAGTCGTGGCACAACTCAAAGTTCAGCAATTGTGGACTATTTTTCTCCGGGGTGCTCGACCAGTCGAAGGAGGATCTCGACCGGTTGTGGGTGGCGCTCGACCGGTCGTGGACTCGGTACGACCAGTCGAGGTTACATAGATTCGTTCCGCGATTTTGCATGGATTTTGTGTCGCAAGTCCTTTCGCAACTGGGATGCGAAAATGAATTTCTTAAAACTTTAAATAGGAGGTATCTAGGGCTTTCTAGGTATGACAAGAGGGTTTCTTAAAGCTTTACAAGGGATTTGCTAAGGGTTTAGGGCTATCAAAGATGAGAGGAAGAAGAAAAGAGAGAGAGGAAGCTTATAAAAGGGAGATTATGCTCGTGAAGGTTATCTACTGCGCAATCTATATCTCAGCGCTTCTATGTCCTCGTAATCGGTGAGATCTCTCTGTTTTCTTTGTTTATCTTATTGTTTATCCACTCCTGCGTGAGAGAAGAAGGTTGTAACGTTCTACTTCATAGTAGATTATTGATCTAAACGAGGTCCCATGGTTTTTACCTCTTTGAGGGTTTTCCACGTAAAAATCTCTTGTGTGGTGTGGTTTATGCTTTGATTGTTTTTCATTGCATTATTATTCCATAATTTTGATTTGTTCCGAGAGGCTAGATCCTAAGGTTTTGTGCAAGACCCCCAACAAAGTGGTATCAGAGCTAAGTTCATTGAACGGGTAGGATCAGTTTTAAATTATGGAAGGTGGCGCATCAAGGATGATCAGCCTCAATGGTTCTAACTAGACCATATGGAAGGCTAAGATGGAGGACTTGCTTTATTGTAAGGACCTATATTCTCCAATTTTAGGCATATCAGCAAAATCCAAGGATATGTCTGATGATGATTGGAAGAAGATGGACCAAAAGGCGATGGGGTTTATTAGACAATGATTGAATGATTCTGTGTTCCACCATGTGTCTACGGAGACCTCAACCGCTAGCTTATGACTGAAATTAGAAGGGTTGTATGAGAGGAAGACAGTTGGTAATAAAAATTTTCTGATAAGGCGACTTATGAATCTCAAGTTCAAGGATGGTGGTTCTGTGGCCGAGCACATGAATGAGGTCAGCAATATAGTGAACCAACTCTCCTCTATGAAGATGGTCCTGGATGATGAATTGCTTGCTTTGCTATTGCTTAGTTCATTGCCTGACAGTTGAGAGATATTGGTGGTGTCTCTAAGTAACTACGCGTCAGACGGAAAGATATCTATGGAACAAGTAACTAGCTGTCTCTTCAATGAAGAGACAAGGAGGAAGTCTCAGGGGTCTACTCAACAAGAGGCGGCCCTTATGACACAGGAACGAGGGAGAGGAAAGAACAGGAAAGGTGGGAAGCCCCGAGATAAATCAAGAGGCAAGTCAAGTAATAGAAAAGATGTTAAATGCTGGAATTGTGGCAAGAAGGGTCACTATAAGCATGAATGTTTTAAGGCTAAAAATGAGAAGAAAGAAAAAATGGAAGGAAGATGAATCAGATTCCACTGCGGTCGCCTCAGATGGCGACGTTATAGTTATTCTTTCAGCAGATCACGATGTATATCTCATGGCTATGAGTCAGGACACCGACTGAGTGATAGACTCGAGAGCTTCTTTTCATGCGACTTCATGCAGAGACTTCTTCACAAGCTACAAGTCAGGTGACTATGAGACCGTGAAGTTGAGAAATTCTGGCATATCGAAGATCGTAGGAGTCGGTGATATTTATGTGAAGACCGATGTGGGCTGCACATTGGTTCTCAAGGATGTGAGGCATATCCCAGACCTTTGCCTCAACTTGATGTCGACGGGAAGGTTGGATGATGATGGCTATGAAAGCCGGTTTGCTGGTGGGCGATGGAAGCTCATCAAGGGTTCGTTGATCGTGGCCAGAGGAAAGAAGTGTTGCACCCTATATAAGGCAAGTGCTAGTATGTGCCAGGGTAGGTTGAACGCAGTGGAAGATTCAACTATTGGTATGTGGCACAGGCGTTTAGGCCATATGAGTGAAAAAGAGTTTCAGCTACTAGCGATGAAGCAGCTCCTTCTAGACGTGACAGGTACACCTCTCAAAACCTGTCTCAATTGTTTATCAGGGAAACAACATAGAGTTTCATTTATTAAATCTGCTTCTCATGCTAATAAATTGCAAGTATTAGATTTGGTTTATTCTGATGTTTGTGGTCCTATGAGGACAAAAACCTTGGGCGGGGCATTGTATTTTGTTACTTTTATAGATGATGCATCTAGGAGGGTTTGGGTTTATGCTTTGAAATCCAAGGACGAGGTCTTTGGTGTGTTTAAATTGTTTCATGCTATGGTCGAGAAAGAGACAAGTAGATCATTGAAGTGCATCCGCACTGACAATGGTGGTGAATACATTGACGACATTCATGAGTACTGCAAGTCCCTGGGTATACGGCATGAACAGACGGTACTCAAGACCCCCTAGAATAATGGTGTAGCCGAGCGAATGAATCGCACAATTGTTGAGAGAATCAGATGCATATTATCCCATGCGAAGTTGCCCAAGATGTTCTGAGGAGAAGCAATGCACACGGCGGTGTATTTGATAAACAGGTCTCCATCAGCCCCATTGAATGGAGAAGTACCTGAGAAGATGTGGACTGGACAAGATCCATCGTATAGTCATCTCAGGGTGTTTGGATGTAGGGCATCCGTTCACGTACCAAAGGACGAGAGGTCCAAGCTTGATATGAAGATCAGACAGTGTGTGTTCTTGAGGTACGGTGATGAAAAATTTGGTTACAGATTGTGGGATCCGATTGAGAGGAAGCTCGTCAAGAGCAGAGATGTGGTTTTCTTTGAGGATTAGTGTATAGAAGACATTGGTAAGCCAGAGAAGAACCAACCTAATTCAGGTTGAGCTAGAGGACATGGATCCAGTTATTCCATCCGTGGTGCTTGATGACGGGGGAGTACAACAAGGTGCAGAGGATGAGGGAATTCCTACAGAAGATGGACCGGGGGAGTAGCCCCCACTTGATCCACCTGTTGAGCCACAGGTGAGGAGGTTATTTAGGAACAGAAAGTCATCCAAAAGGTACTTGTCGCATGAGTACATTATGCTGACTGATGGGGGAGAGCCAAAAAATTATTCCGAGGCCCTAACCGAGGAGCATAAGGAGGAGTGGTTGAAAGCTATGCAAGAGGAGATAAAATCCTTGCATAAGAACCACACCTATAATATGGTGAAACTGCTTAAGGACAAGAAAGCTCTGAGTAACAAGTGGGTGTTCAGAAAGAAGATTGAGCAAAAGAATTCACAGATGAGGTTCAAGGCCAGACTTGTGGTGAAAGGGTTTGGTTAGAGGAAATGTATAGACTTCGAGGAGATATTCTCACCAGTGGTGAAGATGACATTCATATGGGTGTTGCTTGGGTTGACGGCTAACATGGATTTGGAGATAGAGCAATTAGATGTTAAAACTGCCTTCCTCCATGGTGACCTGGAAGAAGAGATCTACATGCACCAACCAGAGGAGTTCGAAGTCAAGGGCAATGAGCATATGATGTGTAGGTTGAGGAAGAGCTTGTACGGGCTGAAACAAGCTCCACGACAATGGTACAAGAAGTTCAACTCGTTTATGTTGAAGTATGGGTATGAAGAACAGAGTCAGACCACTGTGTGTTCACGCGTAAGTTCTCAGATGGTGATTTCTTAGTTCTGCTGCTATACGTTGATGACATGCTCATTATGGGAAAAGACATCAAGAAGATCAACAGGCTGAAACAGGAGTTGGGTAAGTCTTTTGTGATGAAAGATTTAAGCCCGGCTAAACAGATCCTAGGAATGGAGATAAACCGTAACAGAAGCAGCAGGAAGCTTTGACTATCACAAGAGCGGTATATTGAGAAAGTCCTATAGCGGTTCGATATTAATGCAGCGAAGCTGGTCAGTACTCCATTGGATGGTCACTTCAGATTGAGCGACAGGCAGTGTCCCAAGACGAAGGCAGAGGTGGAAGAGATGCAGAAGATACCCTACGTGTCAGCTGTAAGAAGTTTGATGTATGTTATGGTGTGTACACGCCCAGACATAGAATATGCGGTTGGTGTTGTCAGCAGGTATCTTGCCAATCCTGACAAAGAGCATCGGGCAGCGGTGAAATGGATACTGCGGTATCTAAGATGCTCATCCAGGTTGAGCCTATGCTATGGTGACGGTAAACCTGTGTTAGAGGTCTATACGGATGCAGATATGACAGGTGACATAGATTCCAGGAAGTTTACATTGGAGTTCATGTTCACGTTTGCAGGGGAGCAGTTTCTTGGCAGAGCAAGCTACAGAAGGTCGTAGCATTGTCGACGACAAAGGCCGACTACATTGCAGTCATAGAGCAAGTAAAGAGATGCTTTGGATGAAAAGGCTCCTACAGGAACTTAGCTTGAAGCAGGAAGAGCACGTGGTCTATTGCGATAGGCATAATGCTATACACTTGAGCAAGAACCCAAGTCAACATTCCAAGTCGAAGCACATAGAGATTCGGTATCATTGGATCATGGATATTTTGGAACAGAAGGTGTTACAGCTTGAGAAGGTCCACACGGACGATAATGGGTCAGACATGATGACCAAAGCTTTGCTTAAGGACAAGTTTGAGGTTTGTAAAAACTAGGCTGGCTTGAAGAAGGTGGATCTCTCCTGGGACAAAAAGGAGGAGATTTGATGGGATTTTTTGTCTCGTGCTCGACCGGTCGTGAGCCTCGCTCGACCGGTCGAGGGCTGATGCATGACCAGTCGTGGCACGACTCAAAGTCTAGCGACTGTGGACTATTTTTCTCCGGGGTGCTCGACCAGTCGAAAGAGGATCTCGACTGGTGGTGGGTGGCGCTTGACCGGTCGTTGACTCGGTACGACCAGTCGAGGTTATGTAGATTCGTTAAGCGATTTTGCGCAGATTTCGTGTCGCAAGTCCTTTTGCAACTGGGATGCAGAAAGGAGTTTCCTAAAACTTTAAATAGGAGGTACATAGGGCTTTCTAGGTATGACAAGAGGGTTTCCTAAAGCTTTACAAGGGATTTGTTAAAGGGTTTAGGGCTATCAAAAGTGAGAGGAAGGGGAAAAGAGAGAGAGGAAGCTTATAGAAGGGAGATTATGCTCGTGGAGGTTATCTACTGCGCAATCTATATATCAGCACTTATATGTCCTCGTAATCGGTGAGATCTCTCCGTTTTCTTTGTTTCTCGTATTGTTTATCCACTCCTGCGTGAGTGAAGAAGGTTGTAACGTTCTATTTCATAGTGGATTGTTGATCTGGACGAGGTCCCGTGGTTTTTACCTCTTTGAGGGTTTTCCATGTAAAAATCTCTTGTGTGGTGTGGTTTATGCTTTGATTGTTTTTCATTGCATTATTATTCCATAATTCTGGTTTGTTTCGGGAGGCTAGATCCTAAGGTTTTGTGCAAGGCCCCCAACAGAACGGCCTTTTAGAAAGAAGGAATTGACTGAGGACAAAGTCAAGGACAAATGCATGAATAGGCAAGTTAGAAAGTTCTATCCATAGATTTATTGTGCAATGTAGTTTTAGACTACTACAATTGTACCAACCGTTATCCACTTCATGCATATAATATTTTGTTAAAAAACTATTGATGGACTCTATATTCCTCGTCATCGATAGGAGTTCTTATTCTAGCGGCCATGGCCCGCCAACGTTTAATATATGCCAACCATGATTCATCACTTCTTTGCTTTAAGGCAGTCGGGCCTGTTCTCTTTGACGCCATGTTCAAATTGTAAGAAAATCAATCGTTAAAGGTTTGAGAATTCTTAGGTATAAATTATGTGACCGAGTGATGTATACTAATTAAAAGCATCGTCCTTTAAAGATTTTTGAAAGAGACGGATCAACGCTTTATCATTCCTTATTACTGCATTGAGTTTCCTACAAAATGTTTTCAAATGCATTGTGGCTGTGGGGCACCCACTACCATCATATCTTTTGAAATTGAGGACCTTAATGTTCCGAGGTATCTTGGCATCCGAAGAGGTTAGGTGGGGTGATGATGTCACCCCTACAAAAGATGGAGGCAATCCATATATAGCGGGTGGCACATTAAGTGTTGCCTTCTATGTGACAATTTTGTAACCTCGCAGAAGAGGGGCAAGTGGAGTGATATCATCCTGATTATGTACTAAGCATGCTGGGAGGGGGAAGGCCTCTTGCCCTTGCCCCTAGCCAAAATTACAATCCTTGCCATTGTTCTAATTGCCTTGCGCCATGTGGCAGGAGCAAATCCCAGACTTAAAACCCTTTTCTACTCCACTGGACTTCTAAAAAATAATTAGAAAACTAGCCCTAGACCCTATAAATACTCCAATATTCCTTCTCATTTCCATCCATCCCATCTCCCTGATAATCATCCACACACCACCTTTCATATTTCTCCTTCCATCCCTCCACTAAGGAGAAAAAGAGTAGCAGAAAATGGGTTCTACCTTAGGTCCACTTAGCTAAGCCTAGCATTCATATATATGAGCCATTGAAACACCGATCCACCCACTCAAGTCTACCCTTCGACAAACTCGTCCATCTAATCACCCAACTATGATCAGCTTCATTCAAACTTGCATTATCATTGTGCAACATCTATTCCCTTTTCAATCCCCTACTTATTTTAACCATCAACATCACATTGCATACATTGCATCTGAGCACCCAATCGACTCGAGCGTATGCTTTATGGGTTGTCAAAATATCAGATTCTGCCAATCAAAGACTTGAGTTGACTGGTTATTCAGCCACTTCGTCAAGTGAATGAGTTAGGGTAGATTTATTTGACACGGGTCATCGCTTGTCATAGGCATCTCATTATAACGACATTGCACACACATTTGCATCATTCAATGCGCTAGAACTAATTAAATTCCTGATAATTGTTTAGTCCTGTGAAGTAGAGACGGTATAGTTGTGCAAGGCAAAGTAGCTGCCTAACACTTTCACTCTCTATAATTATGGTCCCTTACACCGAATTTCCGGTTGTAGATCAATGAGTCATTTTAGGATAGAGAACCTTCGTATTCTCATTCATAACATTTCTACAGGGTTTTGTCAATTATGGAAGTGAAGTAAATGACTAGTGGAGACTCCAAGTCATACATGTTACTCCCAAGCCCCAAACAAATCCACATGCCCTTGAGAAAAGCACTCATGAGCTCGATCCGCCCACAACCTCGACCTTCATCCAAATTCGTGTGACCCTAATCAATATGTTAGATGGCAAAATGGATAGATGACATGAATATATAACAAATACAAGGTGTCTAATCAGATTGGGATTGCACATGTAGAACACAACATAAAGGTTCGTAGTGTGTTGAAGTAGTAAAGTTCTATGGGCTCCACCTTGATGTATGTGTTATATCCACACCACCCATCCATTTTTTTTCTAGATCATTATAGGGCATGAGCCTAAAAATGAGGCAGATCCAAAGCTTAAGTGGACCACACTGTAGGAAACAATGGGGATTGAATGCCTACTATTACAAATTTCTTAGGAGCTACAAAAGTTTTGGATCAAGCTAATATTTGTGTTTTCCCTTCTTCCAAGTACGTATGATCTTATGAACAAGTTAGATGGAAAATAAACATCACAGTGGCTTATAAGAAGGTTTCCATGATAGGCATTATTATATCCACTTTTTGTGGTGCAGGCCACTTCAACTTTGGATCTATCTCATTTTTGGGCTCATGCCCTAAAATGGACTAGGAAAAATGTGTGGTGGTGCTAGCTGATATAACACATGTATCATGATGCGGCTTGCATAACTTTGCTATGTCAGCACAGTAGCGAAGGTTAGTTCTGTATTTTACATTATGCACTCCTAGTCCATTTGTATCATTGTAATAGTATGGATGAACATTGATAAGTCAATCTTGTTGGTCCATCGGGTGGTCTTAAAAAGAACACTTAAAGAAAAATAAAATGTCAACTGCATACACTAATAAGCTAGATTCAGGGTTAAATACACGAGATGGATGTGATTTTGATGATCCGCATGTCACATGGATGGTGGATATTAGTTCAAAAGAGACATCCAATATGCAATCAGCATCGTTCATGTGGACTGGTGATATTTTCATGCAGCGACGTTCATGTGGGCAAAAATGGGAGGACAATACTGTCATTTGACAAAGTAAATCTATGAAGGGTCAAACAGTAATATCTGCGGTTAACCAGGGATAAAACTGTTAATTTTGTAGTTAATTGCTCCATCCGTCGGGTATCCAGGTATCCGTTAGTGTAAGTGGTTTCAAAACATATATGAAATAGGTAGGTGGGTTTTTGTCAGTAGTTTTATAGTGTGTGGTTTTTGATCTATAGCTGAAATAGCAAGCCGAGGAATGGAAAAATCTCTTTTTTAGATTGTGATTTTTTGAAGGATTTTTTTTTTTTTTTTTTTTTTTTTTTTTTTTTTTTTTTTTTTTGTATAACCACCTACTGTTAGGCTATTTCTGAATAAACATATGCTTTCAAAATATTTAAAATAAAACACTTAGGGCCCGTTTGGCCGGGCGGATTGGAAGGGATTGGATGGTAATGGAAGGGATTGGAAGTTAAATCCCAGGATTGGCCAGGCATGCCAAACAGACTGGGTGATCTAATCCCGGGATATAGCAATCCCATGGATCTTAAAACGATCCATTGACAATACCATCATTACTTTTAAATCCCATCCAATCCACCGTAATCCGTTCAAATTTGCCTAGGACGTGTTTGGTTCGAGGGATTGGAAGGGCTGGGAAAGTTTAATCCCGGTTTCGTGAGGCGTGCCAAACAGACTCGATATAGCAATCCCATGGATCTTAAGACAATCCACTGACAACAACATCATTACCTTGAAATCCATGCCATCCACCCTAATACCATTCAATCCCTTCCAATCCACCCGGCCAAACGGGCCCTTGAGTTTTGTAAATATGGAGAAAACACTGCTTCTTAGCTGTGAACGAGGAAATTGTACTCTTAACATGTCTTTAGATGGAGGATTTACCCCTGCACCCTTTGGTTTATTATTATTATTATTATTATTATTATTATTTATTTATTTATTTTATACGGTTACACCCATTGTAAGTGGCTGGCATGCAAAGGATTCTACTAGGCTCACCTTTATGTATACGTATGATTGGTGTCGTCCATACATTTAAAATCTCATTTTAGGCCTTGATCCCAAAAGATGAGCTAGATCTGAAGCACAGGTAGACCCCACCACAGGAAACACTGGTGATGGAATGCCTATCATTAAAAACATGCTGGGACCATGAAAGTTCAGATCAAGTAGATATTATGTCTTATTATGTCTTCTTTTCGTTACCTGGGCCCTTCAGGGGGTGGGGGTGTCGGGCGAAATTCCGAGGGCCTTTTCCTCTTCGGTTTTTCCTTTGGCTATGGCTCGGGTTCCAGCTCCGGTGCCGAATTCCGTGCTATCTATGAGGGCTTGGCCATTTGTGCTGAGATGAGTTTCACTAAGGTGGAGGTGATGTGTGACTCCAAGTCGATAGTGTAGATCCTCTCTAAGAACGTGTGCCACTCTTAGTCTTTGCACTACTGGTTTGAGTGAGTGAGGGCTTTCAGGGGCCGTATGGACATTTCCATTGCCTACACCCCCAGAGAAGCTAATGCAGTAGCAAACGACCTGGCTAGGAAGGCCAACACAACCTAGGATAGCGTGTCCCACCCCTCGGCAGCCTCGCTTTCCCCCACCACCAGAGGTCTTCTATTCTTGGATAGGGTAGGTTTAGGCTACCTGAGGGATTCTTAGTTTTTCGTGTCTATTTCGGTGCGGTGCTGCCCAGTTGTGCTCTCCCCCGTCTGCGTACGAGATGGGGGTGTTTTTGTTTGTAGAAGATTTGTGGATACTTAGGTCCCTTCAGGTCAGGGGAGGCTTGCGGCTTTTTGTGTGGCCCCCTTGAGATATTTGTACATCTTCAAATTTTAAGGAAATCTTCTTTTTTGAAAAAAAATAAAAATAAAATAAAATAAATGTCTTCTTTTCGTCCATGTTTGTTTGGCCTTATGGCCCTTATCAACAGGTTGAATGTAAAACAAACATTCTAGTGCCCCCCATGAAGTTTTTAATGGGGGGAATCAATAACGAGTGTTTCCTGTGGTGTGGTCCACATAAGATCTGGATATGCTTCATTTTTAGGATCATGCCCTAAAACAAGCTATAAATATGGATGGATTTTTGAATTTAAGGCACATGCATCACAGTCGCCCCGCAGCTAGGGATCCACCGACTGAAACTACCCCTGGATTGGGTGGTCCGCCACCCTGACCTCTGTAGTGTGCATCACCAAATTATGTGGGCCCCACCATGATGTATGTGCATGAGACCAAAAAAGAGCAAGATATAAGACCCAAGCGATCCACACGAGAGGAAAATAGTGGGGACTGAATAACCACGGTTGAAACATTCGTATTGCCTCAAAAGTTTTGTATAGGCAAAGTTTTTCAATTTTTTCAGTTTATCGTAGTGAGCATGACCTTATAAACGGTTTGGATGGCTTATAAACATCAAGGTGGTGTGTAGGAAGGTTTCAATAGTAGCTATTACTTTTCCCAATTTTGCCTCTCCTGTTGCCCACTTGAGTCCTGGGTCCAACTCAATTTTGCTCGCATGTTCCTACAATGATATCGAAAAATAGATGGGCATGGTAGATTTTTCACAAACATCATGGTGGGCCCCTCCTAAATTCCCAGCACAAGAACTTTCTGGGAAAGCCTTTTCAAGAAATTGACATCCTAGTACACCACGCAATATTCCACTTCCTCCAGTAGCCACTCCGCTGCTAGACAATGCTCCATGGCCCCTCCAATGTATATTTTTATATAGGACATCTAATCCATTTTTCAAGATTATTTTAAGGCATGAGCCCAAGAATATTGGGAGAGATTGAAGTCTCGGGTGGACAGCATGACAGGAAAATAGTGACGTTTAAATGAGGGTAGTTTTGTCATTAAAAAAAATATAATTCATATACCATATATAACAAGCAACTGGATGTCTAACCATGCAAACCTTAGTTGTTTTATTTTTAATATTTTGAAAGCATGCATTTATTTGGGAATATCCTAAAAGATAGGTTATGTTGGAAAATTATTTCTGTTTTATAACATTATTGAAAAAATCTCACCTAAAATAAAATTTTTCCTGAGTTAATTTCTTGATATAGTATTTATTGAAAGCTACCTTAGATTTTAAAAATACGGTGATATCATAGTTTATTCTATTTCTCACGACATTACAAAGTTATTTTTAATATGTCGGCCGCATTTGTCGCAATGGTAGCAAGTAGCAAAGTAAAATCAGTATTCCCTTGTCTTTATTGAATGCTCCAAATCCCCTCCAGCTCAGGGACCGTCAATTGAGTTGGTCCGTGACGTTGGGTGCAACAAAAAATATGTGGGTCCACCGTGATGTATGCGTGACTTCCGCTCCCTTCATAAGTGTCGTCATATCATGCTTAGAAGATGATTCCAAACGTCTGCCTCCAGCTTATCCAAAAACATAGTCAGGTGGGCCACACCCTATAAACAATGGATGGGTACGAACATCACTTGTGACGCGCAGATTCAGGAGTCTCCTGTTAAGCTTAGTGGAGCCCACTATGACGTTTGCGTATATCCATTCCGTCCATCTGTTTCTCTAGCTAATTTAGGACATGAGCTCAGGTATGATGGAGATCCAAAACACTAGTAAGCAATATGACAAGAAAGAAAAAAAAAAAAAAAACATAGTAGTGGGTATCATACTATGATGAGCTATCCTTAGATGAGCTGCAGAAGCAGATGAATGGAATGGGTATCATACAAACATAGTAGTGGCCCAACAGAGTAATCCCATGTTCAAGGCAAGTAGTGTTCCACCGCGATGAAATGAAAGCACAGTATCCTTCCAAAACTTCGGGAGGCTAACTTAAGTTCTGGATCTGCCCGATCTATGGGTTTACGTCCTAACATTATATAGAGTCTGTGGACGCAATTTGGCCAGTGACCTCAGTACCAGCCAGCTACCTGATGTCAAAGATATGTGGCCCCCACCTTGATGTATGTTTTTATATATTCACACCCTTCGTTCATTTTGCTAACTCATTTTAACCTAGGCGGATCCAAATTTCAGGTGGACCACACCGCAAGGAAAATGGTGGGAATTGAACATTTACCTTAAAAACTTTCTTTTAAGGTCCACCATAATATTTATTTGCCGTTCAATTTATTGAAAGGTCACACATACATGAACTAAGGGAATGTTGGATTTTATACAAATTAATATAATTTCTGTATAATATGGAAACCGAAAAAATTATTTAAACTAAGAACAGGCTGAAGCACGTCTGGGACGCTGTCCTTAAAGCGTTATTTGTCCCTACTCAAGTAAATTGAGTATGCTGATAGGTTACAGACAAACCACTTCTAGGATACGACGAGCCTGGTGTGGGTCTGCGTTCAGCAAACACGAAGGCCTACCAAATGGAACTCTGTTACACAATCTGGTAGAAATACAAAAGAAAAATCCCAGAAGAAAAGAGAGAAAAAGAATATTTAATTTAGACCACTGCACTGGTCAGTTCTTCAGCCACTAGTTCGTTGAACCGTTCTAGACTACACTGTTGGTCTGTTCTTGTTGCAAAGGTTCAACCCTTGCTGTCTTGCTAGAATCACTGGAGTATAGGAGAGGAGTAGTGGGCTGTCTTAGTTCGTATAGGTCTGCTGGAGTGGGTAGAGAGATTGATTGGAAACCCATTCAGGCCCTCCTTTTATAGGCTATGATGGTTGTGAGTTATGGTCTAAGGAAATAAATCCCATGACCGTTGTAAGACTTATATCCTAGCCGTACCGTTCTGTAGGCCTCCGCGGTCCTCCCAGTCGAATTCTGGCGACCCGTGATCTGTTATCAGCATTTGCGCGCGATCTTGAGTCGTGTCCTGTATATCTGAGTCGGCTCGACTCGAAACTTATACCGTCATGACCGCGTCGTCATCGTTGTCCCAATGCCGCGTCTCGTGTGTCAAAACGACGCTTAGATAAAAAGTTGTGGCCTGCGCATTATAATGGTTGTGGACCGCACATTGTGGGACCTACCTACTCCTATGACACCATTCCCCAGGTGTCATGTCCTTACACAAGTAATAATGACTCTTCCTCTTAAGTCAACACCTCCCCTTACCTAGGCATTTATGATGGCCTTACATTATTATGACAAGCCATAACTCCTCTCTCTCTCTCTTCTCTCTCTCTCTCTCTCATCTCTATCTCCCTCTCTCTTTCTTCCTCATTCTCCATTTGCAAGAACCATAGACGTCCAACCCATCCCAAAAATCAAACCATCTTCCACCTTAAATCCTCACCAATCCAACCTTTATATCATCATCTCCACCGTTGAGGAAGCTTTTTAAGGGTATTAGAGCATAAGGGTAGAAGTTAAAGGGGAAGATCTTGAGGTGGGTGTTTCTCTCTCTCTCCTTCATTTATTTTGTGGCCCATTTAATGAATGTATGTGGTATTCAAACCGTCCATCAAATGAACCCCTTGGCCGTCCAAGCCATGTTGGCCCTACCCTTTGATGTTGGGAAAAACACAGATATCATATTGATACAAATCAGGTGGGCCACGTCCATGTGGGACCCACCTGGATGAATCATCTTCACACCGTCCAACGTCCTGGACGCTGGACGTGTGAACAGATAGTGGGTGTACTAACAATAAATAAATAAATAATAAATAATAAAAATTTTAAGTTATTTGGGTGAGCCACTCATATAGGCCCCACCTTGACGTATGGATTCAATCTAAGCCGTCCATCCTATTCCTCAAATCATTTTAGGCGTTGAGCCAAAAAATGAAGTTGATCCGACTCTCTGGCGGGCCACAACACAGAAAACTGAGATTTTTACCGTTGAAAAACCACCTGATGTTTCTATACTCCAAAATACCTCGAATATTGGGCTTGTTTGACTTGGCTAGGGCCATGGGAGCCAATATATGGGGTGAATCTACCTAATGCGGGCCCCACCTAGGAAAAACTACAGGAAAACAAGTTTTTCGAGAAAATAAAAATAAATAAGCAGCTGACGTTGCTGCTGCTGCTGACACTGCAGCAGTGTCCTACTGTGTGACGAGTGAGAGAGGCCAGGGCCGTGGCCCCACTACAGGCCCCACCGTGATGTGTGTTGAACATTCACGCCATGCATTTGATGGCCCTTTAGGGTGTGGGCCCCTTTCTAAAAATCAGCCGTATATATAACTCAGGTGGCCCACGTCACAGGAAACAGTTGGGTTGAACGTCTGCCATTGAAACCCCTTTTGGGTGTCACATGAGTTTTGGATCATTATGAAATTTGTTTTCCCTCTTGGTCTGGGTCTGTGTGACCTTATCAACGGTCAGGATGTCAGATAAACGTAATGGTGGGCCCTACATGGGACCCACTGATGTATGTATGTATACCCACACCGTCATCCATTTGGTGAGAACCACCAATGATGTATGTGCTCTATCTGCACCACCGTCCACTGTTTGGACAGTGGGGGCCCACCATGGTGCTTGTGTTGCACCGAAACCGTCCATTCATGTGCGGCCTGCTGTGATGCACATGTGGCATTCACCTACCACATGTATGCGGGACCCACCTTGTTTAGAACGGATGGGCTGGTATG
>JAJHSJ010000003.1:104692396-104755130 GCA_021015155.1 Magnolia officinalis
ATAAGGCCTAAAAACTAACAGTCTCAATAGCCGGTGGCCAAAACTTAAGGGCGTGTTGGATTTTCGGTGAAATGGTAAATCAAAGTAATGATTATATCCTCGTGAATTTACAGCATACCTGATATGACTGCTTACTTTTTGACACAAAAATCAAAAATATTACAAAATATCTGTGGGCCCCACTGTGATGCATTTCACTTCTCATACTCACAGTTTCTCCATTATTACATTTGAATTCATAGCATGAATAAAAAATTGAGGCATATCCAATACTCAAGTGGACCACCATTAAAAACTTTGTAGGGCCACTGTTTCTTTTGGCGTGGGCCATTTGAGTATTAGATCTGCTTCATTTTTGTCTCATGCTCCAAAATATTGTAATAAAACAGACTGACGGAATGGATATATCATACACATTACCTTGCAGTAAATAAATTTAAAATTACATCTGTTGAACCAATTTCACTGGCACAAACTCTTATGAGTTTTCAAACGCAATGAAATCGTATTAATTACTATTTCCCTTGCATTTCCCATTTCTCTGAAAACACACAGGCCCTAAAGCTTGGCAACTATTTTTATTAAAAGAATAAAGACAAAATCCAACATCTCACGGCACGAGGCAAATTGTGTTCCGTGGGAATAGCAAGGTTGTAAACAGGAGTAAGGTCACAGCAATAGCATGTAGTGACCCAAAGAACTATGTGAGCTGCGACGGAATACATGCCACTGATGCTGCAAACAAGCTTGTAACATGGCCCATACTCAACGACTCTTATTTTGACCATCCATCTCCACTTTCAAAGGTACGTGACTTGCAATCAATCGGTTAATCTATTTCTATACTTTCTCAGGTAAATCAAATTGCTCAAATTTCGTTTTGGGTTTTGTACCTTCTGGAGTTAAATAATAATAATAATTAAAAAAACACCCAAGCTCGTTTTTAATATTTTTAAAAAGCAAATCAATGAACTCAATTTCATTTGGGTAATTAGCGCTTGTCTGACAAACGTCATGTAAATGGACGATCAAAAAAGAAAAGAAAAAAAAAAATGGTCCACATTCATGGACCATGATTCTACTTTGACGGACTTAATTGGAAAACGAGTCTGGCTAACTTCGCTGATGCTATGAATCGGGTTTGGTTCCGGGCCTGATTTTGAGCTACTTAGGTTTAGGCTTAGGTATTACGTAGGCTTCAATTAGGACCCGGACCTAACCATAGAAAGCGCCAGTTTACTTTATTGGGTCAGATTGGACCTGAATCGGAGTCCCAATCACTAAAACGGCCAGACCCGGTCCTAATTTTCAGACCCGGTTAAAATTGTACAGGTTATGGTCCATCTAGATATTTTGTGTTGTTGGGAAAACCAACCAACCATGAGCTCTGTGTTTCACAACCAAAAATCCCACTGTCAATGGCTGTAGCGGGAATCCCAACAAGCATTTCAAATTCCCTTTGGTGCAAAGGGAATTTCTGTGCACCATAATCCATGGAAAGCCGAATCTCTCTCGCTTCGTGTGGTTTATACCATGAGAAGTTTCAGCTGGGTTCCAGAAAGCCCAAGACAAGCTAATGCGTGTGGTGTCACTGCTGCTGCTGCTACCAGGGCTGTCACTGGGCTGGGCCAGGGGTTGGATTAGGCCTGGATTTTGAACTGTTGGGGCTGGGCCTGTTAGTCTGGGCCTTTTCAAAATATGATTTGCCAATCTAGCCCAGCTCATTGACAGCCCTATTCCTTCGGTTAAACCATATGCTACTTCGGGTCATTGACTCGAATTAAAAAAGAAACGAGGTGGATCTAAAGCTCAAGTGAACCACATAGTGGTAATTAAACACCCACTGTGATTTTTTTTTTTTTTTTTTTTTAATTTTTTTTAGCCCATGGAAGATTTGGATCAGCTCAAGTGAACCACATAGTGGTAATTAAACACCCACCGTTGTTTTTGTCTTTCCTTTCATTGACCTAATGAAGCGGATTGCGTAGTGAGTAACTAGCTATGCTTAGCGTACCGACTAAACCCCATGAGCTCCACCATGATCTATGTATTCTATCCACTCTGTAAATCCATTTATCAGGTAATTTTATGACTTGGTTAAAAACTAAGCATATCCAATATTCAAATGGACCACACTATAGGAAACAATTTAATTGAACTTCTACCCTAGACAATTTCCAAGGGGGCTCAGAAGTTTTGGATGAAGCTTAAATTTGTATTTTCCATTCATCCATGTTACTCTGATCTTATGAACAGGTTGGATGACAAATAAACATCACTGCTAGGCCTAACATGGTTTCAACTGTGGAAGTCATTATCCTCACGGTTTCATGTGGTATGATACACTTGATCTTTGGATATGCTTCGATTTTGGGCTCAGCCCCTTAAATTAAATGGAAAACAGATGTACAGCATGGATAGACTATATACATTCATGGTGGGCCCAACTGAGTTTAACTCAGTATGATCAGAGCGTACTTAATAACTCAGTAAGCAATCCGATTTCCAGGCTCGAAGCTAAAAACCATCACGGTGGGCCATAGAAAGGTTTCATTAGTGGATGTCATCATCACCGCTGTTTCCTGTGGTGTGGTCCACCTGAGCCTTGAAGCTACCTTAGTTTTGGTTATATGTAACCTAAAATGATATGGAAAAATGGATGGGTGGGGTGGATGAAACCCATACATTACGGTGGGCCCTCAGAACCCCGCTAATTCCTAGCAAGGAACAGCGGGGTTATTAGTTATTACCAAGATGCGTCCGTCGTTTTTTTGGACCATAGCCCGGACCATAGAAAACAATGCCCATCAGATGAACAGCTGATGTCATGGGTTGGTACTATTGGCATTAATTAAAAAGAAAATCACATCATTAGGGTCTCTAATTTCTCATCATGACCCTTCTCATGTTCTCTCTTAACCGTACGCATAGCCCACCCGCCCAATCTGTCCACATATTCCTTCGTGGGAACGGATTGCATGGTGTGCCACACACTACCACCTCCGTGGTGTTGACGTCACTAAGTTATTTGGGATTTCAACCGTAGGAAGCATTATCCCCACTGCTTTAGTGGTGTAGTCTACTTGAGTTTTGGATCGTGATCTCGCCAAATAGATAGACAGTATAGATATAACACACATCATGGTGGGCCATGAAATTGTTCGATAGGGAATATTTTCCGTGTCGATGTGATGTCTATTCTTTTGTATTTTGTCAGAAAAGATATGTACCTTGTTTGTATGTTGTTAGGTCTATTTTTTAGTGCGATGCATGCTGACGAAATAGTTAATAAGTGATAGCGGTCATATTTTGGCCTTTTGTTGACTCTACTAGCCACATGAGGAAGCTCCGTGTAGAGGTGGGACATCGAATAGAGTAAGACTGGATTGGGTCCAACTCCACTCAATCTAATTTTTCAAAAACTTAACTTGAACTCATTTGATTCGGGACCGAGTTCAGCAAGACTGACTCGATTCGATCTGAATCCTTACTGACTTGACCCGAATTGAGTTCGACTCGGTCTGGAAAACTGAATCAAGTCCGATCAAGTTGAGTTTAAGGAGAGAGGGAGAGAAAGGAGGAGATGTAGGAAACCGGGAGAGAAAAGGAGAGAAATGAAGAGAGAAGGAAGGAGAGAATGGAAATTGGCCCATACTTAATGGCTCTTATTTTCAAACCCGGTTAAAATTGTATAGGTCATGGTCCATCTAGATATTTTGTGTTGTTGGAATAACCAACCAACCATGAGCTCTGCGTTTCACAACTAAAAATCCCACTGTCAATGGCGGTAGCGGGAATCCCAACAAGCACTTCAAATTTTTTCTTGGTAAATCATGTTTTGGTGCAAAGGGGATTTCTGTGCACCATCATCCATGGAAAGCCGAATCTCTCTCGCTTCCCGTGGTTTATACCATGAGAAGTTCATCTGGGTTCCAGAAAGCCCAAGACAAGCTAATGCGTGTTGTGTTGCTGCTACTTAGGGATGTCATAGGGCTGGTTCAGGGGTTGGAATAGGCCTGGATTTTGAACTGTTGGGACGGGGCAGGGGTTGGAATATGCTGGATTTTGAACTGTTGGGACTGGCCAGGGTTGGAATAGGCCTGGATTTTGAACTGTTGGGACTGGGCCAGGGGTTGAAATATGCCTGGATTTTGAACTGTTGGGACTGGGCCAGGGGTTGGAATAGGCCTGGATTTTGAACTGTTGGGACTGGGCCGTTAGTCCAGGCCTTTTCAAGATATGATATCCCAACCTGGCCCAGCTCATTGACAGCCCTATTCTAGCTTCTTCCGTTAAGCCATATGCTACTTTGGTCCCACTGACTCGAATTCTGAATCCATACGTTCATCCATTTTCCCCTATCATTTTAGGTACAAGCTAAAAAAAAAAAAAAAACAAGGCAGATCTAAAGCTCAAGTGAACCACATAGTGGTAATTAAACACTTACCGTTGATTTTATTTATTTGGCCCACAGAAGATTTGTATCAAGCTGATGTTTTTAATTTTTCCTTTCATCCAGATCTATGTGACGTAATAAATATGGCAATCAACCATCACAGTGGGCCTTAGAAAGGTTTCATTAGTGGATGTCATCATCACCGCTGTTTCCTGTGGTGTGGTCCCTTGAGCCTTGGAGCTACCTTAGTTTTGGTTATTTATCCTAAAATGATATGGAAAAATGGATGGGTGGGGTGGATGAAACCCATACATTACGGTGGGCCCTCAGAACCCCGCTAATTCCTAGCTAGGGAACAGCGGGGTTATTAGTTATGACCAAGATGCGTCCGTCGTTTTGCATCTTGCCTTTGGAAATTAAGATTTATGTAGATGTTAAAAGAAAAGGTAAAAGAAGTTCTATTGGTTGTATTATGATGGACGGTTGAAATAAAGTAGTAAATGTCCTCCACTTTCAGGTGAGAAACTCCATGTCATTATTTTGGATCATAGCCCGGACCATAAAAAACAATGCCCATCAGATGGACAGCTGATGTCATGGGTTGGTACCATTGGCATTAATTAAAAAGAAAATCACATCATTAGGGTCACTAATTTCTCATCATGACCCTTCTCATGTTGGAAGGGGATTAGCTGGTGTACCACACACCAGCTAGATACGTGCTGTAGGTACATGTCGTGCGCTCCTCAAGTTCCGAGTTGTACTAACGATTCAAATGAGATCAAAGTTGCATGGGCCTTACATTAATGTATTTATTATATCTACACCGTTTATCTATTTTTAGAGATCATTTTAGAGCATTATCCAAAAAACGAATCATATCCAAAGATCATCTGGACCACACCACAAATAGTAGTGAAGATAATGATTTTTACCATTAAACAATTTATGGGCTCATCATAACATTTATTTTCCATTCAATCTATTCATAAGGTCACAAAGGCCTGAATTAAGAGGAAAAACAAACTTCATATTGATTCAAAACTTCTTTGACCCCAAAAAGGGTTTCAATGGTAAACGTTCAATCCCCCACTGCTTTTTGTAGCACGGTTCGCTTGATAGTTAGATCTGTCTTATTTTTTGTCTCAAGTTTTAAAATGAGCTCGCCAAATGGAAGAACGGTTTAGGTATAACACATACCTCATGATTAGACCCACAGAACTTATTGACGTCAATAAGGCAGCTATATAGCCGGTGTGGGGTACACCAGCCAACCGGCTTCCATCATGTTCTCTCCTTAACCGTACATATAGCCACCCGCCCAATCCGAAGCGGATTGGTTAGTGTACCACACAGCCTGATGCATAGTTGTTATAGGCACGTGTCGTGTGAAGACGAGCACTGATGCTCTTCAAGCTCCTAGTTGTAGGAACGGTTCAAAGGAGATTAAAGTTATATGGCCCTCACGGTGAAGTATTTATTATATCTATACTGTTCATCTATTTTTAGAGATTATTTTAGAGCATCATTGAAAAAAATAAATCATATCCAAAGATTATATCGACCATACCATAAATAGCAGCAGAGATAATGATTTTCACCGTTAAACATTTCATAAGGCTCACCATAAC
The DNA here is from genome assembly GCA_021015155.1 of Magnolia officinalis. NCBI lineage: Eukaryota > Viridiplantae > Streptophyta > Magnoliopsida > Magnoliales > Magnoliaceae > Magnolia > Magnolia officinalis. The sequence continues at coordinate 104,698,424 of JAJHSJ010000003.1, forward strand.
GTTTACTTTCCATCCAATTTGTTCACAAGGTCACAAAGACCTGGATGAAGAGGAAATACAAATTTCATATTGATCCAAAACTTCTGTGACCCCAAAAAGGGTCTCAATGGTAGACGTTCAATCCCTCATGCTTTTCTCAGTGTGGTCCACTTGATAGTTATATCTTTCTTATTTTTCGTCTCAAGCCTTAAGACGAGCTAGCCAAATGTATGGACGATTTAGATATAACACATACCTCATGATCAGACTTATAGAACTTGCTGACTTCAATGCAGCAGCTATGTTGTTGGTGTGAGGTACACCAACCAATCTTGTTAGCGCCTATTTCGCCGGACCGATCCCACGGTATTAAGAGATGGGATCACGATATCCCGGGATATGCATTACGAGCCAAATAGACCAGTGAACTTGTCCCGAGATATAAGCAATCTCATAGATCTTAAAACAATCCACCGACATCACCATCATTACATCACCATCATTACCTTAAAATTGATTCCATCCCTTGGTTAGACGGATTGGAAGGTAAAATCCCGGGATATGTCCGGTGCACCAAACATATCCAGTGAACTTGTCCTAGGATATAGCAATCCCATGTATCTTAAACCAATCCACTGACACCACCATCATTACCTTAAAATCCATCCCATCCCTCCTAATCCCAAGGGATTCGCCCGGCTGTGGACTCCACTAAGTTATGTTGGATTTCAACCAAAGGAATCATTGCCCCCGCTGCTTTAGTGGTGGTCTACTTAAGCTTTGGATCATGACCTCGCCGAATAGATGGTCGCCGAATAGATGGACAGTATAGATATAATACACATCAGGGGTGGGCCACGAATTTAGTGACGTCAACACACCACTGAGGGTGGCATAGGGACACCACGCAATCCGCTTCCTTTGTTCGGCAGGGAATATTTTTAGGTGTCGATGTGATGTCTTTTTCCTTTGTATTTGTGATAAAAGATATGTACCTTGTTTGTATGTTGTTAGTCTATTTCTTCATGCGATGCATGCTGACGAAATTGCTAATGAAGTGATCGCGAGCATATATTGGCCTTTTGTTGACTCTACTGGCCACATGTGGAAGCTCCATGTGATATTTCTGGCGAATCTGTCTTTTTCATGCGTCTCCGTCTTTTTCATGCGTCTCCGCAAGCAGTCTCATATTCTGGCGAATCTTCGTCTTTTTCATGTCTCTGCAAGGAGTCTCATACGCAAAATGGTCTAATGATCAGAACGTCCATGATGTGAAATCTAGGTTATAGAACAACAGCGTATATATTTATGGTAGTAAGAAGACGGATGATTCAAGTCGTCTGATAATCTCATCATGTGGGGTCCATGTGGCGGCACGCTACTCACGAGTGGTGATCCTTTTGGAGGCCGTATACACTTCAAAGTTTTTTAGATTATTTTTAAGGTACACTTCGATTTTTGGGCCCACTGGATGTTTACATTGACATCCAATCCGTCCATCATGCGTGCCCCTCGTGTTCTCTTTGAAGCTCTGATGGCCAATACCACATGATACCATGCCTAAAAACTGCTAAAATCATTTGGTGTGGCTTACCTATGTTTTGGAATGGCCTTTATCTAAGGCACCCGTTCATCATCCTGGCTGAGGCCAGATTCGGAATGTAGCATATACCACACAAAATCTAAGAAGTTTTTAGCGACCGTTGTCCTAATCCAGCTTACCTGACCTGATTTTTGGATTTGGCCTGATTTGGGCCTGTTTGGTGTCAGGGATTAGCCCGTATTAAGTGAGATGTGACTTCAAATCCCATGGCAAGAAAAATCATCCTTTCTTTGATTCAATATAGGTTTCTAACATTGGGTCGTGTACACGGAGCACGAAGGGCTAGGGAGGGCTTACGGCAATCCTTTCCGCTCAATCGGTGTAATTTCCTCCTGAAAGGAGTTATGCAGGAAGTTCTTAACGCAGGGAAAGGAGGTGGGGCCCACCTTAATATTTGTGAGGAATCCACTCCGTCCATCTATTTTACAAAATTATTTTAGGGCATGTGAACAAAAATGAGATATATTTAAAACTCAAGTGGCCCACACGAGAGAAAACAATAGGGATTGAGTGACCACCATTGAATCATTCATATGGCCACAAAAGTTTTGTATTATGCTAAGGTTTTTTGTGTTGTCAGTTCATCTTGATAGGAATGACCTTATAAATGGTTGGGATGATATATAAACATCAAGGTGGAGCTCGGGAAGGTTTCAATGGTAGGAAATTCTTTCCCCATTATTTCCTCTTGTATGGCCCACTTGAGTTTCGGATCCGCTTGACTTTTGGCAGCATGTCCTAAAACAATCTCACAAAACGGATGGACGGGGTGGATTCCTCACAAACATCAAGATGGGCCCCACCTTACTTACCAGTGTAGTTTTCAAACATAGTTTTCAAGATTGTTAATTGTTTTCATGTATAACTAAATGCTACATGAATCAAAATATGTATTTAAGCCATACATTCTTAGAGCTGGGCATCGGACCAAGTTGACTCGGATTGGGTCCAACTTGATTCAGTTCGAGTTTTGAATAATTTGACCTGAACTCGGTCCAATCCAGGACCGAGTCAGGGTCATCTAACTCGATCCGATCCTAATTCATACTGGGCTTAACCGATCCGAGTCCGACTCGGTCAGGAAAATCGAGTCGAATCGGATTTGGCCAGATTCGGTTCGATTGTGCACTTATGGGGTTTTGTAAAGGTTTGTGATGGGATTCTGACCATTCACGAGGTGGGGCCCACCATGAAGGGGTCCTAGCCCAAAAATAAAACTAATAAAAATACAACACTCTTGGAGACTTACCCGACACTAGGAGGAAAAGAGAAGGAGACGCACATAAGATAGAACCATTCTGAGAGAGTGCAGTGCATGGTCGGCGGGCTGGTTGGTTAGTTTCCCCAGTTGTATTGTACGGTACAGCTCTCTCAGTTGTTGGCTCCTCTGCAGGGAAGCCTCTTCTGTGCTCACTTCCATATCTCTAAACTGCAAAAGCTTCATGTCTCATGGCAGATAACCAATCTTCCAAAAATTCTCAAACAAGAAGAAAACAAAATTTCCATTTCTTGCTAAATCACTTACCCGATTCGACGGGATGTTGAAGAAGAAGAGGGCAAAAGAAATCATGCTAGGTTAGGGTAAAAGAAATCAAAGAAATAATAATTATAAAAAAAACCTAAATTACTTACCCGATTCGATGCAGAGGAGACTGGCGTTGGGAAGAACAAGTGTTGAAGAAGATGAAAAATCTAGAGAGGAGACTAGCGTCGGGCAGAACGGGCGTTGCCGCGTCGGGCAGGACTCAGGAGCAGTCGTTTGGTTGTTCGAGTAGGGTAAAAGAGGGGAGAGGCCGAGCGAGAGGGTAAAAGATTAGGGTTAGGGTAGGGTAAAAAAATAAAAATTCCTTTTATAGTACCCGCTCGAGTCGGGTCTGTTCGATTCGGTGCGGTTCCACTCGATTCCAGTTTTCGGTCTAAATCTGTTCGGATCGACGTCTATCCGGACCGATTTGAAAAACAGACGGATCTGAAAATCCAGACTCAATCAGGCCCAATCTAGACCGTCAGTTATGTTCGGAACGGGTCTGATCGGGTCAGATCTAATCGGATCCGCCGGATCGGGTCAGAAATGCCCACCTCTATACATCCTACATGATCCAAACACCAAAGCGAATGGACTCACTCCCACAACATTAAGAGATAAGCCACCAACAATTGCATTTACTGAAAAAGAAAAAGAAAAAAGAAAAAGCAATTTCATCCAACTTAATATCATCTAAATCCTTGCGCCAAAGACATGTGGCGCACATGAATTGGATGTCATGCACACATCATGGTGAGCCCACTCAACATATCATAGGTTAATCTCAACTCCGAAGCTTTGCCGTGAATTAGGCTTCCTATCCCATTACCAAAAATATTTTAATTTCGATATTTCTTTCCTATGATTGAGGGATTGAGCGACCGTTGATCTAGGGTGTAGTGTGCCCGTTTTGTTACAGATTTGATAATCAGGCCAACCTCCCTATTATTTATAGGCCTGAAGCTACTCTGGCAGAATAGAATGTAATGAATGATACACAGGCACTGAGAATTGTACACGTGGCATATGTTAATTCAAATTAAATGTACAATAGCAAGGTCCGCTGCAGATGATTCATCCTACAAAATTCTGACTGATTGAAACATTCGCAACCATTAATTAATGAGCATTTGTCCGTTGGATGTGGACCGTTAACTACCTCTAAATGTCCACCAAATAGCGAGCTTCAAATCAAATTCGTGTAATTTGCAGGTTACGAGAAATCTAAATAGAACCAAGATTTTGGACGGTTTGATTTAATAGATTACGCGCAGGTGTACGATTTCTTAAGGCATCCGTGTCCACCTTCACCCTCGATCACATTGATGGCTTGGACGCATGCTACGTCTGTAGTGGAGACGTTACCATCCAGCTCAAGGCTAACCTGTTTCATTTTCTATTTGTGATTGTGGATGGTTTGGTCTTGTGCTACGTCGGTGTACGTTTTATATTAGCGCTGTCCATCAGTATTCAGTTGCCAGCTAAAAAAAAAAAACTAACGTGATTGAATGCTCACCATTAAAAACTTCCTGGGTGGTCCACTTGAGATTTGGATCTACTTTATTTTTGGGCTCATGTCATGAAATGAGCTGGATAAACAGATCAGTGGCGTGGATTCAAACAGACACATTAGGTGGGCCCACAGTCAAGGATCCATGGAATCTCCATACAATGCTACCAGCGGCTGTTAGGGATTAGCATAGTTAGGATGCCGATTGTGTGGTGACCAGCTAGGCCGATGAAACAAGGTGACCGTTGTCAGAGATGGTGGACTATGCACTCTATCTAAAAACCTTTAAACTGGTTCCGTCTCATCTCTTACAGCATATGATCCCACCAATCAAATTTGGCCACGCCATTTGCCCAATGAGGTGAGCAGTGACCTCTTCACCACCCAATTGGCATCCAAATCATGGATGTTGACTGCATATATACTAACATTAGTAATAGCTACTGGACCATGATCTGTGGTCCCCACCATGATGCATGATGTATGTGTTTTATTCAGACTGTCCATCTATTTTTCTAGCTCATTTTAGTCTTTGGCATAAAAAATGAGTTAAATCCACATCTTAGGTGGACCACAGGAAATAGTAGTGATTGAACACCCATCATCGAAAGCTTCTTAGTTGCCACAAAAGTCTTAGATCAAGTCGATATTTGTGTTTTTACTTGATCAAGGTATGTGGGCCGTAATCAGAAGGTTGGATGGCCAATAAAAATTATAATGAGCCCTTGAAATTTTTAATGATGGGTGTTCAATTACCACTATTTTCCTGTATTGTGGTCCAGCTAAGATTTGGATCTACCTAGTTTTCAGGCTCATGCCCTAACATAATGATCAAAAATGAAAAATGAATTGAAAGAATAGATAAATACATACATCATCGAGAGGCCCACATGGCTCTATCCAGTAGCAATGTACGTGGCTATTGACAGTGTCCGTATGAACGATCCATGTCCCCAAGTAGGAAACGGATTACAGAGCACCGACCATGATGTGTGTGTTTCATCCGTTCCGTTCATCCATTTTTACAGATCATTTAAGGCTTGATTCTAAAAACTTGAGGGATATAAATCTCAGGTGGACCACACCACAGGAAAACAATAGTGATTGGATATCCACCATTAAAATCCTCCTGAGGCTTACTGTACTGTTTATTTGACATCCAATCTGTTGATTAGGTCATACCCAGATGAAGGGAAACAACAAAGATCAGCTTGATCCAAAACTATTTTGGCTCCCAAAAAGTTTTTAATGGTCGATATTCATTCAACACTGTTTTGTGTAATGTGGTCCACTTGAGATTGGTATATAACACATTTTTTTGTCTCATAACATAAAATGATATAGAAAAATAAATGTACGGCGTGGATGAAACACATACATCATAGAAAGGCCCACAGAGCACCGACCACCAGCCATTGGCTGGTGGCAGGGGGAGTAGCCAATCCGTTTCCCCCCAAGTTGGCAAGAGGTGGCCCATAAAATATAAACCTTCAGTTGGCTTTGGTAGGTGAAGAGCTTGGATAAGAGTCACATGTTCAAGTTATAAAAATACTCTTTTAACTTCAATTAAAATATCTAACCATATACTATAGTGTAAATATATAAAAGTCGACCCACCTAATTAATTTCTATCTTAATTGTACATATAGTATATTTTAATTGTACATATTTATTCATTAATGGACAAATATAGCATATGTACAACATGATGAATAAAGTTACAAATGGGTGCAGATGGTGATTGGCACGTTCTTAATGAATCTTCCCATAGATGAGTGAGAGGGACATGCATTTAGGCTATGTATGGCCTGCAGCGGCCAAAGTATCTCTCAACTCTTCGCATAGATGAGTGAGAGGGACATGCATTTAGGCTATGTATGGCCAGCAGCCAAAGTATCTCTCAACTCTTCGCACAGATGAGTGAGAGGGACATGCATTTAGGTTATGTATGGCCAGCAGCCAAAGTATCTCTCAACAAACGTACTGGATGATGTCTTCTTTTTTGTTGTTATCTCATGTTTATATACTTGATTGACAGATAATCTAGCCATTAATGTTTGGATTTTATCCAGCCGAGGTTGGATATTTATTTAGTCCAATATTCTTTAGGGTGGGAAGGTGCAACAGAAAGACTTTTTAAGGCCTAGCCTCACTTTGATGTTTTCACCACGGTTGAGTGTCTACTTGACTCAGGGAAGAACGTGAGGTCGAGCACCGTCTTCCTCAAAGGGATAACTATTCCAAATCCATTGAACTTTTCTGAACTTCTTACAAAGACTCCTCAAATCCATGAGAAAAAGAACAAAGAAAATAGAAATAGATTCTATAAAATTCGAAATGATTGGTGAATGAATTAATGAGTTCACAACCCTTTGAATAAGGATATTAAGCAATGAGAGAGAAATCATAATCAAATTACAACTAAAATTCTTATAATTCGCAACTTACTATTTATAGACGGTCGTGATGTCGACTTGTTGAAATTTAGTGGTTTTTTGAAAAAATAAAAAGAAAATTCAAAATTTTCAAAATTTCGGGATTTTGCCGCCAAAACGCTTTTTCCGAAAATTTCAAATCTAAAAGTGCGGTGTGTGCTTTATCCCACATCGGAAATGGTTGAAATAATTTTGTGGTTTATATGAGATGTTGAGAAGAGTATTCTTACTTGGAGCTTTTTGGAGGAGATGAAATAAGGGTTGCGTGTTCCAGTGCGAAGCACTGGAACACACGCACGCACGCACGCGCGCGCGCGCGCGCTCGCGCTCGGGCTCGGGCGGGCTCGGGCACGGGCACGGGCGTGGGCGTGGGCGTGGGCAGTGAGGCAGTGTGGCTGTAGTGGCGCTAGATGGCGCACTTTGCACTTCGCACGTCCGCATCGTGTCGCAGAGGAGTCGCTCCCTCGCGACCTTACGCGAACCGGCGCGACTCGGTGCGACCTCGGTGCGATCGCGGTGCGATGGGTCTGGTCAGAGCCTTAGGGCGGTGTGGATCTGAAAATCCGAAAGGAGCCTGGGTTTTATAGGTGACTGAGAACGGTCGGATCTAGAATCCGAAACGTCCAGCCGTTTCTAAAAACGGCTCTCTGCCTTGAAAGCCAAACGGTCCGAAAACGGACGGGCCAGGATGATCCAACGGTCAGATCTTTTGATCTAACGACCAGAAACGTCTGGGATTAATGGACAACGGCCAGAAACGTTTTTCAAACGTTCTGGACCATTGAATACCACACAGCAACGGGTCTAAACCAGAGGCCTATATAAACTGGACCATTCCAGTCCGATTTCATCATCTCAACACACCATCTCTCTCATCAAATCAGAAACAGTCCTTAGCTCCATTGTTAGAATATTGTGATCATCTCTACCGTCTAAATCTGCCAGAAGAAATCTATTGCGTTAAAACTGTTCCTCAGTGGACCTATCGTGATTGCTGCACGCTGGATCCAGATAAGGCTTGTCTTATCCTGGAAGCAATTCGTCTGTAACCCTCCAGCAGTGATAAGGGGACGAATCACGCTTTAAGGACAGCGTATTTTATACGTGATTCAGCCTAGTGAAATTGTTCTTTTTTAATTATTATTTTTATATTTTCGGTGTATCCAATCAAATTTTCTAACAATCTTAAAGCGTGATTATGGACACCGAAAGTGTTGCATCAATCAAACTGATGAACCAAGATCTGATCCGATTGGACCGATTCGATGGTTCAAATTTCACTAGATGGCAGGACAAACTGAAATTCCTGCTGACCGCTCTGAAGATATTCTACATCCTGGATCCGAATCTCCAGCCTCTGCCTGAAGCAAAGGACACTGACACTCCAGAACAAGTGGCTGCTAGGATCAAGCGACAAGAAGATGAACTGCTGTGTCGTGGTCACATCCTAAACGCTCTCTCTGATCGGTTGTACGATTTGTACACGGGGACCACGTCAGCGAAAGAGATTTGGAGCGCGCTGGAATACAAATACAAGGCTGAAGAGGAAGGTACACAGAAATTTCTAATTGCCAGGTATTTCGACTTCACGATGGTAGACAATCTACCGCTGCTTGCCCAAATCCAAGAATTGCAGCTTATAGTAAATAAAATAAAAGCTATAAAAATAGATCTTCCTGAATCCTTTCAAGTTGGAGCTATAATCGCAAAATTACCTCCAAGCTGGAAAGACTACAGGAAGAAACTACTGCATAAATCCGAAGAGTTCACCCTAGAACAAATCCAGAAGCATCTTCGTATTGAAGAAGAATCTCGTAACCGAGACAAAAAGGATGACGCTAATGGTGCATTCTCATCCAAGGTGAACGCAGTAGAAAGGACATCCCAAAGTAATTCAAATGAGAAAGCTGACTCCCTTAAACCTAACAAAGATCAAGGGAAATTCAAGAAAACCCAAAAGAAGAAAAACGGCAAACCTAAGGGAGCTTGCTATGTCTGCGGCAAGACCGGACATTTCGCCCGAGTCTGTAGGGACCGAAAAAAACCTAAGAAAGAGGCTAATGCAGTAGACGATGAAATCGTAGCCATGGTCACAGAAGTGAACCTAGTTCAAGAGAAAATTCCTGGTTGGTGGTATGATACAGGTGCCACAGTCCATGTATGCAATGATCGATCTGCCTTCAAAACCTATGAAGACGAGACCAATGGTCAAGAGGTTCAAATGGGAAATGAAGGACGATCGAAAGTTGTAGGCAAAGGAACCGTGGAATTATTCTTTACCTCTGGAAAGAAGGTAATTCTGACCAACGTACTGCATGTCCCAGACATAAGGAGGAATCTTGTCTCAGGGGATCTTTTAAGTAAACCTGGGATTAGGGTTGTGTTTGAATCAGGCAAGCTGATCTTGTCTAAGAATGGAAACTTTGTGGGTAAGGGTTATGCTTGTAATGGGATGATCAAATTATCTCTGAATGAAAATAATTCTTCTGCTTACATGATTGAATCTGTAAAACTATGGCATGGTAGACTAGCTCATATTGGCTACAGTACCCTAAAGCTCATGGCTAAGAACGGTCTAATATCATGCAATGATAGTGACAAAGATAAATGTGAAGTATGCATACGGTCTAAAATAATCAAGAAACCTTTCCCTAGCGTTGAAAGATCATCTCAAATTTTAGACCTAGTGCATACTGACATATGTGAACTAAATGGCGTTCTTACCCGTGGAGGGAAAAGGTACTTTATAACATTTATAGATGATTGTTCAAGATATGTATATGTGTATCTGTTGAAATCAAAAGATGAAGCATATAATGCATTCAAGATCTATAAATCCGAAGTAGAAAATCAATTAGATAAAAATATTAAAATCCTTCGTAGTGATCGAGGTGGAGAATATTTCTCTAATGAATTTTCTAACTATTGTGAAGAACACGGCATAATACATCAGTGTACAGCACCTTATACACCACAACAAAATGGTGTAGCAGAAAGGAAAAATAGGACTTTAGTAGAAATGGTCAACTCAATGCTAATACAAGCACAGTTGTCATTAAACCTATGGGGAGAAGCATTGTTAGCCGCTTGTCATGTTTTAAACCGAATTCCATCTAAGAAAACCAAGACCTCTCCATACGAAATATGGAAAGGAAGAAAACCAAATATTGGGTATCTTAGAGTGTGGGGGTGTCTTGCATACTGCAGAACTCCAGAACCTAAAAGAACTAAGTTAGGACCAAGAGCTATCAAGTGCGTCCTTGTAGGATATGCACAACATAGTAAAGCCTATAGACTTCTAGACTTAGACACCAATGTAATCATAGAGTCTAGAGATGTAGAGTTCTTTGAGAATTCTGTATTCACGGAGAAAAAGAATGCTGAGATTCAATCTCCAAATGAAATTATAAAAGAAACACAAATAGAAGAGAAAGCTCCTAGTGAACCTCGTAGGAGTCAAAGAGCAAGAGTAGAAAAGAGTCTTGATCCTGATCAAATAGACTCTCAACGACTCTCTTTTCATCTAGTAGAGGGTGATAGAGAGAAGGTGATTAGAAAAATACCTATGGTTTTAACCATAGAAGATGAACCTAAAACCTTTAGAGAAGCTATGACTTCTAGAGACTCCGCTTTTTGGAAAGAAGCTATTAATGATGAAATGGATTCAATAATATCTAACCAAACATGGGAATTGGTAGATCTACCTCCAGGTTCTAAACCAATAGGTTGTAAGTGGGTATTTAAGAAAAAATATCACACAGATGGAACAATTCAAACCTTTAAGGCAAGATTAGTTGCTAAGGGTTTCCGACAGAAAGAAGGAATCGATTATTTTGACACTTATTCACCAGTAGCTCGAATAACATCGATTAGGATCTTATTTGCTCTTGCATCTATACATCATCTTCATATCCATCAAATGGACGTGAAGACAGCATTCCTGAATGGTGATCTCGATGAGGAGGTTTACATGGAGCAACCAGAAGGGTTTGTTCTACCAGGAAATGAAAGAAAAGTATGTAGACTAGTTAAGTCTTTGTATGGATTAAAGCAAGCACCAAAACAGTGGCATGATAAATTTGATTCTAAAGTTCTGTCTTATGGTTTTGAACATAATATTGCTGATAAATGCATATATTCAAAAGTATGTAATGATTATATTGTAATCATATGCTTGTATGTAGATGATATGTTAATAATCAGTAATAAAATGGAAGGTGTAACTGAAACCAAAAAGTTTCTCTCTTCAGTTTTCAAAATGAAGGATCTTGGACAAGTGGATACCATATTAGGTATCAAAGTTAAAAAACATAGTGGGGGTTTTGCATTATGCCAGTCTCATTATATTGAGAAAATTATAAACAAGTTTAACCACTTGAAAATTAAAGAGGCAAAGACCCCGTTCGATCCAAGTATCAAGTTAAAAGAAAACAGTGGAAGAGCAGTTGCACAACTAGAGTATGCTAGTGCTATAGGCAGTCTTATGTATGCAATGCAATGCACAAGACCGGATATAGCATATGCTGTTAGTAAACTAAGTAGGTTTACGAGTAATCCAAGTGTTGAACACTGGAAAGCAATAAATAGAGTTCTAGGTTATCTTAAAGAAACCAAAGAACTAGGGCTATTTTATTCAGAATTTCCAGCAGTATTAGAAGGATATACCGATGCAAGTTGGATATCGAGTGCAGGGGACAACAAGTCCACTACAGGGTGGATATTCACCCTAGGAGGTGCAGCTGTATCTTGGGGATCCAAGAAACAAACTTGCATAACGCACTCAACTATGGAATCTGAATTCATAGCTTTAGCTGCTACAGGCAAAGAGGCTGAGTGGTTAAGGGATCTTCTATTAGAAATCCCATTCTATGCGAAGCCTATACCGGCTGTTTCACTTCATTGTGATAGTGAAGCCACTCTAGCGAGAGCCTATAGCGGTACCTATAATGGAAAGTCCAGACACATAAGTTTGAGACATGACTATGTAAGGCAATTGATTCAAGATGGAATCATTGCGATCTCATATGTAAAGTCAAGTAATAACTTGGCTGATCCTTTTACTAAACCTCTAACGAGAGAGGTAGTAAGGACAACATCTAGAGGGATGGGGTTGAAACTCTTTACTCAAAGTTTCACCAGTGAAAGAAACCCAACCCTAAATTAGAAAATCTCTAATTTTTGGGTTTAATGGGTAACAACAATTCACTGATAAGTGAAAAGTTTCAGCACTAAATAAATCAACAACCTCATCCAAGATGAAAGTGCTGGCCGTTATAAAAGAGGGATGAGTATTAAACTCTTAATGAAGTCCAGTCAAACAGGACAAGTGTTTTAACGGAAACACTGGAAGGATTTCACCTATGTGAACGTAGAAGTGGTGCCGCTTCTCATGAGACTTAGAGTTATCTCGGGATCGTTCATGAAACAGGATAAGCACATGGCCATTAAAAGTGCTAAGCGAGATTATAAAGGAACACTTAACGCAGGAGCTATTATGTGTGTGGTATTTTCGGTTATATCATATAGGAATAACTGGTTCAATGCTGCGGCAACCAGGAATTTCGAAATAACTTTAAAGTACTTACACTAAGGAAAGATTAAAATCGCAAGATATCTTTCTTTATGCATAATAACTGTTATTATTCTGGCAGAGTTTTATTGTTTAAAAAACCAGTGGGGGATTGTTGAAATTTAGTGGTTTTTTGAAAAAATAAAAAGAAAATTCAAAATTTTCAAAATTTCGGGATTTTGCCGCCAAAACGCTTTTTCCGAAAATTTCAAATCTAAAAGTGCGGTGTGTGCTTTATCCCACATCGGAAATGGTTGAAATAATTTTGTGGTTTATATGAGATGTTGAGAAGAGTATTCTTACTTGGAGCTTTTTGGAGGAGATGAAATAAGGGTTGCGTGTTCCAGTGCGAAGCACTGGAACACACGCACGCACGCACGCGCGCGCGCGCGCTCGCGCTCGGGCTCGGGCTCGGGCTCGGGCAGTGTGGCTGTAGTGGCGCTAGATGGCGCACTTTGCACTTCGCACGTCCGCATCGTGTCGCAGAGGAGTCGCTCCCTCGCGACCTTACGCGACTCGGTGCGATCGCGGTGCGATGGGTCTGGTCAGAGCCTTAGGGCGGTGTGGATCTGAAAATCCGAAAGGAGCCTGGGTTTTATAGGTGACTGAGAACGGTCGGATCTAGAATCCGAAACGTCCAGCCGTTTCTAAAAACGGCTCTCTGCCTTGAAAGCCAAACGGTCCGAAAACGGACGGGCCAGGATGATCCAACGGTCAGATCTTTTGATCTAACGACCAGAAACGTCTGGGATTAATGGACAACGGCCAGAAACGTTTTTCAAACGTTCTGGACCATTGAATACCACACAGCAACGGGTCTAAACCAGAGGCCTATATAAACTGGACCATTCCAGTCCGATTTCATCATCTCAACACACCATCTCTCTCATCAAATCAGAAACAGTCCTTAGCTCCATTGTTAAATATTGTGATCATCTCTACCGTCTAAATCTGCCAGAAGAAATCTATTGCGTTAAAACTGTTCCTCAGTGGACCTATCGTGATTGCTGCACGCTGGATCCAGATAAGGCTTGTCTTATCCTGGAAGCAATTCGTCTGTAACCCTCCAGCAGTGATAAGGGGACGAATCACGCTTTAAGGACAGCGTATTTTATACGTGATTCAGCCTAGTGAAATTGTTCTTTTTTAATTATTATTTTTATATTTTCGGTGTATCCAATCAAATTTTCTAACACGACTAGTGCGCAAGGTTTTCGGCCAAAAATAGTGTCCTATTTGGCTTCACCAAGCTATTCTCCTAATTATTCTCAGCACTTCTGGCGATGGGTGCAACTCTTAAAGCCCAATGGATCAAACTAAAACTTATTATTTATAGTAAAAATGGAATTAAAATAGGAAAACGACCATCTGGTGGTATTTCACAAATCCGGCTTGCGCAACCTGGCATAGTGGGGTTGGGTGCCTAAAGTAGCTTGTTATACCTTAAAATCATATATTTTACGCCCGATAATTCATTCCGGATTGCGATACGCCCGATTTAAGGTTTGGCGGTCCGGATTATTTCAGATGTCGACCGGACATTTTCTTATCCATCTTGGCCATAAAATTGTCCACGACCCGCTATACATCACTACTCTCCTCAAAAAGTCAAGAAATTCCAACCATCACATGCAGCAGCAAGTGAAAATAATTTTGGATTGTTCTTCATGGTTTTATTTGGTGTGGCCCATCTTGTTACTTCTATCCTATCCATTCTTTATCAAGTGAACCCCAGTGTAGTGGTGATAAGATTTTTAAAGTTGAGGCCTATATCTCATCAGGTAGGCCACACCATAGTCACATATAAAATGAATTAGTAACTTAGGAAACTTTTGTCACACGTGTCTCTGCAGCCATTAAAAAGTAGCTATGTATTTCAAAACAGAGCAAAATGAAAAGATTTCAAAACACATTAAAACTATGTAATTTATATATTTTTTATTCTAAAAAAATTTCAAATTCATGTTGTTAAACCACTTTTAAATTCTGGAATGCACTCAAATCCATGCTGCCAACTTATGAGCACTGTATCCCTCTCATGCACTTAGTTGCATTTCGTATTTTATTTTAATTTTCATTTCAACTATCTGGAACGTCCACTTGGTTCAATCTATTTTTGATAAGATGGTTTGAAAGAACTGTATAGATGGGATAATCCAAACTGTTACTCAATGAAAATCATATTTCTAAAATAAAAAATGACAGTTGAAGAAGAGTAATGGTCCTAATGGATGGTCAGGATAGGCAATAAGAATGCCTATGAGTGCAAATACAACTAGATGTATGAAATGGGGATGTGGATTAGGTACTACCCCGCTTGTTCTGAGCTGGGGATAGGCTGGGGTTCCGAGGGGGTTTCCATGATGTATGTCTTTCACCCACACCGTCCATCCATTTTTCTATATAATTTTAAATTATGAGCTCAAAAATAAGTGAGATTCAAGGATAAAAGTAGACTAGACGGTGGGTATTAAATGCCTACCATTGAAAATTTTGTGGGGACCACATAAGTTTTGGATCAATCTAATATTTCTGTTTCATCCAGATCTATATGACCTTATGAAAAGGTTAGATTGCAAATAAACAACACGGTGGGTGTTCACTCCCCAAGTATAGGGTTGTGATGTAGTAATAAACTCGGTGAGTCGAATCCCAAGGGACTGGATCTTGTACGTAATTTGAAACTAAATAGAACTAGAACTAGAATAAGATAAAATCTAAACTGAATGACTTGGAGGAATAATGGTGAACAATTAAACTAAAACCTAAAGAATTCAAAGAAAAGAAGCTAGGGATTTAGAGGATCCACTTGTAAAGATCAGGGAGATCTTATGCCTGCATTAAAACTGACTGAACTTAGAGTCTCATCTTCATTCAGAATGTAACCATGGAAATTAACTGGACTTCCTTTGATATAGTTTTAAAGAGATGAAAGGTATATGAATTAGAATGGATTCCATCACCAAACTATGCCCAGGAGACAAAGTAAACAACAAAATTAAACTAATTACCATAGGAAATAGTGGTGATTGAACACCCACCATCAAAAGCTTCTTAGTGGCCACAAAAGTCTTAGATCAAGTTAATATTTGTGTTTTTCCTTCATCCACGTAATCAGCGGGTTGGATGGCAAATAAACATTATAATGGGCCCTTGGAAGTTTTTAATGATGGGTGTTCAATCACCACTATTTTCCTGTGTTGTGGTCCAGATAAGATTTGGATCTGCCTAGTTTTCAGGATCATGCCCTAAAATAATGATCCAAAATGAATTAACGGAGTGGATAAAACACATACATCATTGTGAAGCCTACATAGCTCTGTCTAGTTGCAATGTGGCCATTGACAGTGTCCGTATGCGATCCATGTCCCCAAGTAGGGGTATCACACGTACAGTGCACAGCGAGCGAGATGAGGAAAGAGGGAAACAAAAGGAGAAAGTCAGCTAGAATTAGGGAAGCCTGAAAGTTGGCAAGAGGTGGCCTATAAAATATAAGCCTTCAAGTTATAAAAATACTCTTTTAACTTCAATTAAAATATTTAACCATTTACTGTAGTGTAAAGATATAAAAGTGGGTTCGCCTAATTTCTATCTTAACTGTACATATCATATATTTTAATTGTACATATTTATTCATTAATGGACAAATAGAGCATATGTACAACATGATGAACAAAGTTACAAATGGGTGCAGATGGTGATTTGCACGTGCTCAACGAATCTTCGCATAGATGAGTGAGAGGGACATGTGTTTAGGCTATGTATGGCCAGCGGCCAAAGGATCCCTCAACAAACGTACTGGATGATGTCTTCTTTTTTGTTGTTATCTCATGTTTTATATACTTGATTTGCAGATAATCTAACCATTAATGTTTGGATTTTATACGTCATGGGTTGGATACTAAAGAAAAAATACCTTTTTTTATTTCAATTGATTGCAATGTGAACACTCTACCTTACATTTTTACAGAAACAAGAAATTTATACGAATCTCCATAAAATCTGCTACTGCCGATATCCTTCAACGTCTCTCCATTGATTGAGGCCTACAAATCTCCATAACATTTGTTGTCATATCTCCAACCTTATCACTTCCACTGATTGAGGCTGTATCTCCAACTTATCACCTCCACTGATTAAGGCCATAGTTGCTGAGCTGTGACATGTGTTAATATCCTCCCGCAAACTGTGTCAGGATTGGAGGCAAAGTTTGGTTTGAAAATAATGAAGGGCTGCCTTTGACATTGACTTTGTGAAGAGGTTTGCAACTTGGTTAGTAGTGGAGATATGTCGAGTGATAAATAGTCCAAGCGCAACGCGTTTACGCACAAAATGATAATCCAACTCAATATGTTTACTTCATCCATAGAACACATGATTAACTGTCATATGAAGAGCACTAAGGTTGTCGCAGTAGAGTATGAGAGGAGATGCTATTGGAATGCGGAGATCTTTGAGAATGAAGGTCATCCATGTGAGTTCAGCTACTGTGTTAGCCATGGCTCGGTACTTTACTTCTATGCTTGATCGAGAAATTGTATGTTGCTTCTTTGTATACCAAGAGATAAGATTTCCTCCAAGGTAGGTACAGTAGTCAGTAGTGGAACATCTCGTAGTAGGACACCCCTGCCCAATCTGCATCTGAAAAAGCAAACAGATTAAGTGTAGTATTTGAAGAAAAATGTAGTCTTATGTCAATAGTTCCTTTGACATATTGTAGGATACGTTGAACCATTTTCAAATCTGCCAAGGTAGGAGCATGCATGAATTGAGATGCATAGTTAACACTAAATGAAAGATCAGGGCGTGTTAGTGTGAGGTATTGTAATTGTAACGCCCCGAAAATCAGGGGTCAAGCAGAAGCTCAACTCCCGAATTACAACGCATCACTTATGCAACATAGATAATGATGTTTAAATGTTATCCATATTAGTGCATTAAACATAAGTGGGATTATACCAAAACATCATATCATACTCCAGAGATAATTAAGTTAAGCAAGTAGAAGATTATGATAGATATATAAAGTATATAAGTGGTTATAAACTCCCAGAATATGATCATGTCACCAGGCTGAATATATACATGTTTCTTCCAAAATATACAAAATGACAAAGTGTAGTGTCCAACTATTTCGTATCCCTGTAATCCTGTCGATCAGTACATGGTCTACATAAACCAGCTTGATAGCTGCATATACGAGAACTCCTCCTTATCGTCGTAGAATTCAAGCTCCGCTTCGTAAGCCTCGCCATCATCTGCAGCTAAAACAGAGTCTGGTTGGTGTTTTAAAACACCGTCCCAAAGTGGGAGTGAGTGATCAACTCAGTGGAGCTATAAGGCAAAGGTTATTATGTTATCAATTCAATCAAGCAGTAACGATAAAGCAATACAACAATCATGTCTTAAGTACTCTTGTTAATGCAGGAATGGTATTTTATAATAATGCATGCTTTCGCCTGCACTCCCTCAGCGACATTATCGCACGATCGCGCATACAATACTCCTCACATGTGCGCTTCCTCGCCAAAGCACATGCAATGCAGTGCATGGTCGTGTTAGCCAATATTTAATTAGGCTTATTCATACAGCAGATTCAGGAAGCTATGTACCTCCATTTATATAATTTACCCAAACAATGATCCATCTAGGGTTGTCAATCCTAGTTAATCACATACGGTAAGCAAGTAATAGGGCAACATCACCCATGATTTGAAAAACAGTGGATAGGCAAGTTCAGGTTGCTACGGAGAGGCTCGTCACCTGAACGTAGGCCTAGTTTATACTTAAGGTCACTACGAGAGGCTCGTCACCTGATCGTAGGCTGACAGCTTGAATACGGTGTCCCATACACCACCATATTCGGCACACAAATTTGAGTTGTTCACTGGTGATTACGAGGAGGCTTGTCACCCCAGCGTAGGCCGACGGCTTGACCACGGTGTCTCATACACCACCATGGCCGACTCATGAGTCTTAACAGATTGTGGTACCAAGGTTAAACGGGCTTTTACACTGGTAAGTGGTACCTTAAATTCAAACAGTAGCGTCCATACATGGTAAACACACATTAGGCTAATCGGGTTACTTGACAAGTTTGATTAGTACGAACGCAAGCTAAATTAATTGACATGGAGCGCATACGTACTCCTCGTGGCCTAACCACTGTCGATAATCACCGTACGACTCGGATTCATCGAACGTGTCCGTTGTGGTGAAACTAATTCAGTCACTCAATCGGAAACCATTACCGATTACCTGAACTACGTATTAGTCTTAATCATACTCAAATACAATAAGTTTTCATATATGATAGTCAATACAATAGTGCACATGTTGTCATACATAAGCATTTCATCCATAAATCACGTAGTAGTAAGATAGGTTACATGAAGGAAATTGTAACTATAGATAAGGTAATTGAGAATCTTATCTCAAAACTCTTATTAAATACATTTCAACAAGCAATTTCTCATTCAGACATTTTATCAAACACTTAGACTACACATTGTAACATACACGTAATAAATTAGTTATAACATATATTATGGCGAATCCTTTCACAAAGGAGTTATCATACGTACAACAATTACGTATTCTAGATTAATAGTCATGGCAAGCACAAATCATGATCTCACTTTCATTTAAACATTTCGACAAACACATGGAATGCATCATATTTCAACATAGTTCATACATGTGTAATACATGGAAAACATCGTATCTAAGTACATGTGACAGCGATCAAGTCAGTCATAAATCATTAACTGACATTGAAAGCTTTGAAAATCATGACCTAAATGTTTATAGTCTGCACCTTTCGTCGGTTTACTCATTACGAACTCGGTTCGTACACTACGTCCTTGTCTACAGTACAACGACTACCTAAACATTGAAATAGGTTAGTTATTTCACCGATTTCTCTATTTGGATTCCTAAAATAGATTAGGGTTAGGATTTCTTACCCAAAAATAGATTTAGATTCGACGGTGTAGCGACACGAGAGAGATGATTCGGCGCATGGAGTGGTGGGAATGAATCCCAGCAACAAACCACAGATCTATCACTCTTCTCCTCACTCTTCTCTCTTCTCTCTCCTTGGGTTAAGAAAATTTGTTTGGAATGAGAAAGAGTGGGTTTAGGGCATTATATAGGCCTAGAAGTGATGTCAATGGCCCCAAGCCAAAAGGCGTCTGTTTCGGGCCAACGGAGCTCATCTGGAGGTCCATTTCTCGCATACAGTATGAAGAAAGTTCCCTGACAATGGATCTATACTAGGTTAAGGTTTCGGTCCAATCAAATTAGTGGATCGATCGTGGGGGACCCGTTTCAGTTAAATGGTCACCTTTACTCGATCCGGGCCACAAGTATACCAATGGGTGCAGGGAAATTTCCTTGATCCAAGGGCGTAATTGGGTCAGAATCTGACAGTCTGAAACCTTAAATTTGTCTTGCAAGAGAACGGCCCAATTCACTTAAATTTGAGTTCATTTTCTAAAGATATTCGCGTTTCTCACACACTTTACTCAGGGCTCTAGTTGTGTGTTTCTAGATACTATTCGGGCTCGATTCCCGCGATGGTTGTCAAGCAGTAAGGCGATCATAACCGTATAGTTTCGCGGTAGTCGGACTTTCGACGCACGGTCCAGGTCCAATACAGAGTTTCAATGTACTTCCGAGAGCAATAGGGTTTTGAGACTAATCTTAGGTTTCTAGGTAATGTTAAGTTAGTGATTCTAATAGTTTTGGGTCTTACAGTTCGTATAGAAAGTTGTTCGGGCCAATTTCACTTATTATTTAGTTTAGTACTTAATCAATTTTTTGTGTAATTTCTAAAGGATTCGGTCCTTAGTGATTTCTGCCTAAGTTGGTACTCGGGTCTTTGTACGAATTTTTTCAAGACATTACAATCCACCCCCCTTAAAGAAAAATTTCATCCTCAAAATTAGTACCTTTTCATACTCCTCGAGAATCTGAGGGTAGTTCTTATGTACATCGGCTTTTGTTTCCCAAGTAGCCTCTTCCTCAGTGTGGTGTGTCCACAGTACCTTCACAAGCGGGATAACTTTACTACGCAACACCTGTTCCTTCCTGTCTAGGATATACGTCAGTCGCAGTACATAAGTAGCATCTTCACTCAACTGAACCTGCTCCCATTTGATAATGTGGGAAGGATCATGAATGTATTGCTTCAACATCGATATGTGAAATATGTTGTGCACACCTGCGAGTAGTGTGGGCAAAGCAAGGCGGTATGCTACCGCACCCACTTGATGTAGAACTGGAATGGACCAATAAATCGTGGCGTGAGTTTCCCCTTCTTGCCAAATCGAAGGACTCCCTTCATGGGAAAAACCTTAAGAAACACATGGTCCCCAACCTCAAACTCTAGTTGTCGCCGTCTCGTATCGGCGTAACTCTTCTATCTACTCTGTGCTGTAAGAAGTCGATGCCTGATAATGTCAATCTTTTCTGAGGTCGTCTGCACTAACTCTGGATCAATCAAACTCTTCTCGCCAACCTTTGCCTAGCAATGTTGTGCTCTACATGGGCGCCCATACAGTGCTTTATAGGGAGACATGGCAATGCTCGCTTGAAAGCTGTTGTTATAAGCGAACTCAGTATAGGGAAGACAGTCATCCCAACTGTCTCTGAAATCGAGCACACATGCCTGCAACATATCCTCTAACACCTGATTCACCCATTCCATCTGCCCGGCCGTCTGTGGGTGGAATGTGGTACTAAACTTCAGTTTCAAACCCATTGTTCTTGGATACGAGTCTAAAAGATAGATATGAATCGCATATCTCGATCCGACATGATCTCCATAGGCACTCCATGCAGACGTACTATCTCCTTGATGTACAGCCTAGCCAAATCGTCTGCTGAGTTTGAGACTCTAATTGGGAGGAAATGAGCCGATTTCGTAAATCGGTCCACAATCACCTAAATGAAGCTATGTCCATTTCTCGTCTTTGGTAACCCTGAAATGAAATTCATAGAGATAAAATCCCATTTTCATTCAGCTATAGGCATGGGCTGAAGTAAACTAGGAGGTCGGCGATGTTCAGCCTTAACCTGCTGGCACGTGAGACAACGGGACACAAAGTCTGCTATGTGTGCCTTCATGTTGTCCCACATGATGACTCTTTGGTCGTCACCCTTACTATAGCAAACCGCAAGGTGTTTCGCATTCTAGTGGATACAGGGTCATCCGCAGACGTGCTATTCACTCAAGCATTCAATAAAATGGGTGTCGAACGATCAGTTTTACGACCGGCTCACACCCCTTTAATCGGATTCTCTGGTGGACAAGTTCTCCCCGAAGGAATCATCTCATTGCCACTTACTGCTGGAAACTCTCCGCATCAAGTGACAGTAATGATCGACTTTCTGATAGTCGACCAACCATCGGTCTACAATGTTATACTCGGTCGACCCTCTTTGTGTCTTCTCCAAGCAGTTGTGTCAACATACCATCTCTCCATGAAATTCTCGACTGAATCGGGAGTAGGACTCGTTAAAGGTGATCAACAGGAAGCAAGGCGCTCCTATGCAACTGTCGTAAAAGTTTCGATCGAGGTAACAACAATAGAATCATTGGATCCTCGGGCAGAGACACACGAGCGAGGACAACCGGTAGAAGACCTTATCTCGGTACCTTTGGTCAAGACAGACAAGTCCAAAATAGTACAGATTAGCTTGTCTCTACAGTCACCCCTGAAAGACAAGTTGACGGCCCTACTCCGACGATACGCCGATGTGTTTGCATGAGGCCATGAAGATATGCTAAAGATCGATCCCTCGGTAATGACTCACCTACTCAACATTGATCCGACCTACCAGCCGATTCGACAGAAATGACGCCCCCTCGGCCCTGAAAGGTATGCCATCATTGAATAAGAGGTTAGCAAGCTCCTTAAGGCTGAATTCATCGAGGAGATCCACTATCCAGAATGGCTAGCTAATGTCGTCCTTATTAAGAAAGCCAATGGAAAGTGGCAAGTCTGTATTGACTATACCGACTTAAACAAAGCTTGCCCAAAGGATAACTTTCCTCTTCCAAGGATCGATCAGTTGGTAGATAGCACAGTGGGACATGAACTTCTTAGTTTTATGGATGTTTATTCTGAATACAATCAAATTGTAATGCATCAATCTGATAAATCTAAGACTACCTTCGTCACTGACAAAAGACTTTATTGCTACCGTGTGATGTCGTTTAGTCTAAAGAATGCAAGGGCGACCTACCAACGACTAGTAAACAAAATGTTTGCTCAACAGATCGGCCGAACCATGGAAGTATACATTGATGACATGCTCGTCAAAAGTATACATGCAGCCGACCATACTGTCGACCTAGAAGAGATGTTCCTTATCCTTCGTAAATACCAGATGAAGTTAAACCTGAGTAAGTACGCCATTGGCATTAGTTCGGGTGAGTTTCTCGGATTCCTGGTTAGTTAACGAGGGATCGAGGCAAATCCGGAGAAAATTAAAACGTTGCTCGACATGGAACCCCCGAAAATTATAAAAGACATACAAAGGCTGACCGGACGAGTAACTGCACTCAACCGCTTCTTCTCCCAAGCTACCGACAAATGTCTCCCATTTTTCAAACAATTGAAGGGACGACCAACGGTAGATTGGACAAAAGAGTGTAAAGCAACATTCCATCAGTTAAAGTCGTACCTCGGGACTCCACCTCTCTTATTAAAACCCGAACCTGGGGAAGCTTTGTTACTGTATCTGGCAATATCCTACGTACCTGTATGCTTGGCTTAGATACACGAGCACGAAGGGAAGCAGCTGCCAGTGTATTACATCAGCAAAGCACTATTACCGGCAGAAACAAGATATCCGTATCTGGAGAAGGTGACCTTAGTCCTAGTCGTCTCTTCAAGACGACTTCGGCCATATTTTCAAGCTCATATCATTGTCGTTATGACCGACCTTTCACTGCATTAGATCCTTCAGAAACCGGAAGCTTCCGGTCGACTAACAAAGTAGGCGATCAAGCTAAGTGAATTCGACATTCAATACAAGCCGAGAGTTGCCATTAAAGGACGGACTGTGGCCAACTTCATAGCCGAAGTAACACCATAAACTGAATCACTTACCGAGATTGAAGATGACATAGCCGGTCGATCGACGACAGCTTCTCCTGACTCCTTCCTCGACCCAATCCCCTGGAAGCTTTATGTCGACGGCTCGTCCAACTCTAAAGCAAGTAGGGCAGGAGTCGTCCTGGAAACTCCCGATCAAACCTACATGCAATACGCCTTATGACTTGAATTTCAAGCTTCGAATAATACAGCAGAATACGAAGCCTTGTTGCTCGACCTCCGATTAGCAGCCAGTCTGGGAGTTACTCATCTCAGCGTTTTCAGCGACTCGCAGTTGGTCGTCAATAAAGTCACTAATATGTATCAGACACAAAAAGAGCAGCTGAAAGAAAACATGAAGACAGCCAAAGAATTAATCGAGGGTTTTCGGCTATGTGTTGTCACTCAGATCCCTCGAACAAAAAATGTTAAGGCCGACCTATTGGAAAAACTTGCCTCTGCCGACGAAGACGACATACCCAGGTCTGTCCCGATCGAGTACATTGCTAAACCAAGTATCGATGACCTGGTTAGCTTGATCGTACATGTAATCGATTTGGAACCTACTTGGCTCAACCCGATCGTTCGATATCTTAGTAGTGGAGAGTTGCCCAAGAATCACGCCGAGGCCCGACAACTGAAGATCTGGGCCTCTCGCTATGCCATACATAACGGGGTGCTATATAAAAAAAAATTCTTTGCTCCTTTGTTACGATGCCTAAAACCCGATGAAGCCGATTATGTACTACGAGAGATCCATGAAGGGATCTGCGGAAATCACTCGGGAGGATGATCACTCGCACATAAAGTCTTACGACAAGGATACTACTGGCCGACGATTCAGCACGATGCTCGTAAGCTTGTCCAGAGCTGCGACAAATGTCAACTATTCGCAACCGTTCCAAGACAACCTCCTGAGGAGCTGACTCCCATGGCTAGCCCTTGGCTATTCGCACAATGGGGAATCGACATCATCGGGCCACTCCCTTTAGGAAAAGGTCAGACTAAGTTTGTTGTTGTTGTAGTAGATTACTTCACAAAATGAGCCGAGGCCGAGCCATTGGCTAGGATAACTAAACAGAAAATCACAGACTTTGTTTAGAAAAAAATTATCTATCGATTTGGGATACCTCGGACCATTGTCACTGACAATGGAAAATAGTTTGATAATAAGCAGTACCGAGAGATGTGCGATAATCTCGGAATCAGAAATGTCTACTCATCTCCCCACCATCCTCAGACAAACGGGAAGGTTGAGGCAGTTAACAAGATCATTAAATAGCATCTCCGAACCAAACTCGGCTGAGCTAAAGGTGCAAGGGCGGAAGATCTTTCCAAAATATTATGGGCATACCGAACCACCGCTCGAATGGCCACAGGTGAAACTCAGTTTCCCCTTGTGTACGGATTGAAAGTCATCACCTTAGTGGAGATCGGGTTGCCGTCAGCCCGAGTCAGCTCGTTTAATGAAGAAGACAACGAAGAATTGCTAGCTCTCGGACTCGACTTCGTGGAAGAACGAAGGAAAAAAGCTCGGCTACGAATGTTAGCACGGCAACGCCAAGTGGCTCGATTCTATAATGCCCGAGTCAAGGTTAGACGCTTCCGAGTGGGAGACATGATTCTCGAAAAAAACGTTCCTAAACATTAAGGAGGTTGGTACCGGCACACTAGGACCCATTTGGGAAGGACCTTATGTTGTCTCGGGCACCATCCGACCCGGGACATATCGGTTGGAAGACCTAACCGGACAATTGCTCCCCCATCCATGTAATGCCGAACACCTAAAAATCTATTATCCTTAGGTCAGCCGATTGAGCGATTAGAAAGATTTAATTAAAGAAAGAATGAAAAACATGTAAACTGAGTCAAGTGAATAAGAGAAAGCCGAGTGTATTTATTCGGTACAAGTGTTACATCAGGTTGCATTGAGTTTTGCTTTAGCATTACATTGATGGAATAACAGATATAAGGGTAAAGGAAAAGGTCGGGCATAACACGCGATATCCTCCCTCGGTTGAAGATGTTCTCAAGCCCGCCTTGAAGCTTGGTGTGCTTAAAGTACTTAACACCCAAATTAAAGCTCCAAGGTTTATCAGGAGCCAACTCAGGAGGTGGCTCGAACTCAGCTGCTGCCGCCACTCGGACCAACCTTGGCGCCGCCTCAGGGGCAACCTCAGAATCGACCGCGATACCAGCCACAGCGTCAACAGCCCCAGTTGCCTCGGCCTCCAGACCTTCAGACCCAGAAGCACATTCATCAAACCCCGAGAGATCAAGGTGGGGGAAAGATTCCTTCATCAGTTCGGCACACTTGGTGTAACCGTCTTGATATAAGCGATCTCTCTCCTCCAGATACTCTTGGGACTCGAGAAAGGCCTTTATGGCCTGTTCCTTGGCGTGGTCCTTGGCACACTTAATAGCAGCCTTGGTCTCTGCCCTGAGCCGAGCCAGCTTATCCTCGGAGAAAACATGAGCCTGACAGAGTTGCTGACTCTCTTCCTAAGCATCTTTCAATAACGAGGCCACATGGGCGCACTCGGCCTTGGCATCCGGCCTTCCTGGCAAGCCCCAAGTCACTAGACATTACGCCGATTCGAGCCACGACAGCTTCAAGTTGCGCTTACGCCTCCGCCACCCGTTTTCAAGCAGCTTCAGCCTCAGTTGCCCGATTCTGAGCGTCAACCAGATCCACGCTGGCCTTGAGCAAACAAGGAGTGAACTGCAGAAGAAAAAGGCTAAGTTAGATTAAAGTCGAAGAAATCAGTAAGATGAATGAGAAATTCAAGTCTTACTTCGAGGAGAATCTTCGCAGCATGAGAGAGAGTCTGTATCCCAGGAGCTTCGAAGAGGGCAACGAATTCTTTCTCGCTCCTGTGAGAAATTGCTCAAGGGACCACGTCCAACACAGTCCGTTGGAAGAACGATGCCTCTTGTTGAGTCATCTCCCCTTCTAAGGGCTCCCCCCTCTACTCCTCCCTCGGCTCCAGAACTTGCTTGGCAACAGGTCCTAGATCAGGGACCACCTGAGACTCGGGATCCACCATGTCCGCCACTTCTACCCCTTCCTCTAGGTTGGGGATTGTTACGGTCGGGATCACGGTCGGAATAGCAGATGTGGCTTGCCCTTTAGCCTTCGAGACCATCTTCGGCCTCTTCGGAGGATGAGTCTCGGACCGGGTCTTTGACCGTGGAGGGGCCTTCAACTTAGAAGGTGGACGGAGAGTAGATCAAGCCTCAGCCATCTCTGCATTAGAAGAGGCAAAACGAGTTAAATAAAACTTAAAGAGAATGCAACGAAACAACAGAAAGTACCTGTTACTGCCGAGTCTAAACCTGAGAGAAGAAGACGCTCCGACTGAAGAAGTACCTTCCAAGACCGATCCTCTGGACTTAGCGCCTTCAAATCCTTGATCCAAGTGAAGGCGCTGGATCCAAGTTTCGGCCTTCCCTCAGGGATATCTACAAAACACGTTTGGTCAGACTCAAAGGCACGACAATATAAGAAGATAAAGAGAAAAGTGCGTACCGAGTCACCTGCTTCGAAAAATGCCCGAGGAACATGAGGTTGGATGAGTCCTGGCTCGGAAGTCTCCCAGCGGCCGCACGCCCAGAACCATCTATCTCTCCAATGTTTGTTGGAGGTAGGAGGGTTAGTTATTAAAGGTCCGCCCTTGTTCTGACAGGTGCACAAAAAGTACCAACCGGGCTGCTGCGGATTCGGCCGTACTTGATACAAATGGAGAAACTCGTTGATAGTCAGTGGGGGTTGCTCAGTCTCGGCCCACAACACCGAGCATCCGAACAAGTTCCTCCACCCGTTCGGAACTATCTGCCCAGACACTATTTGAGTTGGGACAATAAGTCCCTAACAATGCGTTGGGGAGGCAGACGCAAGCCGTACTGTAAAGCGACTTGAAAAATTGTGACCATCGCATCAGGAGGATGGTCGGGTAATTCATTTGGTAAGGGGAGGCGGAGGATGACCGAGTCCGGGACATGACACCCGGTCCTAATCCTGTTCAAATCCACCTCGGTTAAAACTGAGGGGACCGGCCCCTTCTGCTCATCACCGGTCTCCCCTCCCTTGGCCGCCGACTCAACAGCTTTTGTCGACCGTCTGTAAAGACCGACTCACTGGCCCCTTCTACCTCCTCGGCCTCCTCATCCTCCTCTTCCATTTCCTCCCCAGGAGGATTGGGTCTGCCACGGGCAGTTGTTAGCAATGCCTCTCCACGAGAAGGACCCGCAGAAGAAGGGCGCTCCGCTGAAGATCCCGTCGTTCTTTCCGAATATCGGAAAGCTGCGTCAGCATCAATAGCCATCTCCGCCAACAACAAGGGCGATTCTGAGACATTCCAGAAATATCTCGCTTCACCCTCATCACCAGATACTCCCTCCCGGGGACTCTGAGAATTGTACATTGCCATTGAAATTAAAAAAGAAATGGAGGGGGAGAGTTTGAAACTCACAGGAGATCTCGATACAAAGCGGAAAAGGAGCGAGCATGGAAGTAAAAAATCAAAGAGGAAGAATGAAAATGGCGAGAGGCGGGAGGACAGTGAAAACAGAAATAGGAAGGAAAGGAGGCACGCGCGAAAATGAGAAGGAGGCATCCCGCTCCCCCTTATATAGCCCAGCCACGTGACAAGGGCATTTAAGGAGGAGTTGTATCGACGGTCGTTTTGACTCCCCCGCCCGACACGTGGCATGCACCGACTAACGGAAACATCGCTCTCACCACGTGTCCAAAGGTCATTAGCCGAAGCAGCGTTCTGACGGCCTCCCGCACGTGCGGCCTTGATCAATGAATTGGCGCATGTTCGGGATGACACATGAACATTAAATGCTCCATCATAACGTCAATCTCCAGTTCAAGTCGACTTAGGAACTCATTACTCCTTGACGTCTATGCAGTCGACGCAAGGAGTAAGGGGGCTTACTGTTGGGGGAAAAATATGACAAGTTCGGAGACTCAGTTATGGAATAGACCAACTCTACTGACATTGCCCAGAACATCCGAGGCAACAAGCCTGACCGAGGTGATGGAATCAAGAGCCTAAAGGAAAGACTTAACTCGAACTACGAGGAATAAACCCCAGTCGAGACTCGTAAAGTCATGAGCCATAGGCAGAGCATATGAAACGCATGAAGTTGACTTGGTAAACGAGGCAGCAGTATCCAAAGAGGACGATCAAGTCCCAAAGCTTAGAAGTCACTCAACCGACTATAAAACCGACTCAAATTAGGTCGGTTACATAGTCGGTAATCGGATTAAGAAAGGACATCGACTATGGATCGGCTCCATTTCATCCGACAGATGGCGAGCGATTCGATCCTTAAATCCGGCTGAGATTAACTTATCATCAGAATTAGTCAGAATTAGGCCAAGCAAGCAGAAGACGATGCAAACGTTGTCTCAAGAATCTCGTGAAAGGATCCCCAATCCCGAAGATCTTGGGATCAGATAGAGACCAAAAACGAGTTAAAATCAAATCTCCGAGAAATCATGAGAAGAATCCCTGTACGCCGGGGCCCTCCCATTCCTATAAAAATAGGAACCTCCAAGCTTAATGGTACGCAGAAAACTCTCTCAAAAAACATTTCTCTTGCACAGTCCTAGCACTGACTTTAGCATCAGAGGTTCCCTAGCTCGAGCTAGGGTCTCCCTTCTCTCCTTCTTGTGCAGGTGGTAGGATGGAGGAGGGCGCACCATTTTTTTGCATCAACACATTCTATTTTAATTAATTATAGGCATTCAAATACAACCCAAGATTTCAATTGTCATTATGTAACTTGGATTCCAATGTATACCAAAGGAGCCCAAAAGCTCCTTATTCATTCCTAAGAGACCAAACATTTAGGGCTTATTTGATTTTCCATGATACATGTAAATAAGGTTTAACAAGTAATTACTTTTTCACCATGTTTGAAAATATGAGAGTAATTCCACCTCGAAAATCAAAACAAAAGTGTTGACTTAAATATGTGGACCCCATTGTAATATATATGATATATCCACACCGTCCATCTATTTTATTAAAACATTTTGTAACATGAACCGAATGAGACAGATCCAACACTCAAATGGCCCATACTAAAGGAAACAGTGGCCTTAATTCGTCCACCATTGAAAGTTATTTTCTTCACTAGGCCCACATTGAGGTTTTTTTCATCATCTAACCTGTTCATAGGGTCACATAGGCGTAGATAAGGGGAAAATAGAAATATCAGCTTGATCCAAAACTTTTAAGGGCCCCAAGAAGATTTTAATAGTAAGCATTCGATTCCCGTTGTTTCTTGTGGTGTGGTCCACTTGCCCTTTGGATTTGCCCATTTTTTTGCTCATGCAATAAATTCAGCTGGCATAACAAATGAGCGGTGTGGATAATCAAGATGGGCCCCATATTGATGTTGTAAATTTCTCGATTAAAGTGTCAAAAAAGTAAGTTGCCACATATGCAATAGAAAAGATGTGGTAATTACCTAGGTAAATAATTATTACCTATTAGCTGGAAAATCAAACTAAAAAACAAAAAATAAAAAAAAAAAAAAAAATCAAACATTTTCCTGTTAGCTTGTCATTACACCCACTATCAGTTCACACTTCTTTGTTAGCTACTTGACATCCATACCAAGACCTCGGTGTTGAAACTCTTTCACTCCGTCTAGCACTTGAGCTAGATCAAGGGTGTAAAACATGAATTCAGCATAAGTCATTTCTTGTCCGGCCATCACCGTGGGGCAATCAATGCCCCAATTGACCCAATGGGAATCCTCACCCTAATGAGTGGATGGAGCTGACTTTTAAAGGGTTGGATGTCAGACTCATGCAATCGTACATTTTACACAAAGCACACATGTGACCCAAATGAACGGTCCGGTCATTATATGTTAATCCCAAAATGATAATTATGAGCCTATCAGAATTGTTGATTTAGACAACATTTGTTTATGACCATTACTTCCATTAAACCATTCATAATGTTTAGGAATTCTGCCAAATTGTTTCAGTTCAAAAAATTTCCATTATCTAGAAAGCGATTTCCAATACTTAAGTGATCATTAGAAAAGGATGCCAAGCTGATGCTGATGGGTCCCATTGCCAACGTTGGGCCGGCCATTCTGTCTGCCAACGGTCGTGATCAATCCATGTCAGTGAAGCTCGCGGGAATTAGTAAGATGATTGGAATACATCGATGGTGGCCCCGTTAAAATGGAGTATTTTCTCTCTCATGCATTGGATCGCGGGAGTCCAATCATGATACATCTCTTCCGACAATCCAACGTCAAAGTTGGTAGACTCTGCGCCAGACGCGGATTAGCTACTGACAAGTTGAGTAGCGATACAAGCTATTGAAGCTATGTCACCAAGTTCTGTGGGCACCACTAGATATATATAATGTACCCACATCGTCCATCCATTTTGAGATATCGTTTTAGGGCATGAGCCAAAGAATAAGGCAGATTGTAGTGACCCACCACAGAAAACAGTGGGTAGAGTGAATCCCTCCGTTAAAACTATCCTAAGGCCCACTATGATGTTTTTTTTTTTTGAAATCCAACCTGTTCAAAAGTTTAAAAAGACATAAAAGAAGGAAAAACACAAATATCAGCTTGATCTAAAACTTCTATGGCTTTGAGAAGTTTTTAATGGCGAGCATCACTGTCCCTATTGTTTTCTGTGCTGGGTTCCACTGTAGCTTTGGATTTAACCCATTCTTTGGATTTGTGTAACCCATGTTGCATAGAGCAATATGTAACCCAAATTCTGTAGGGCTATTAGATCACCCAACCATCAGCTTCACCCTATTCATTTTAAGTGGGCCAAAGGCGGCTAGGCAAATTCAAAACTCAAGCCACATTTCAAGGAAAGCATGGGAGATGAGCTACTTACATTTTTAGATGAATATAATCGAAGATCCACCGTTAAATTGCTCTGATACCACTGAAGGTAAATGCAGAAGATGAGCCCTCAAGATTTGACGGTCTACACGATTTTGGGACCCTCACAAAGCTGAAGATTGATCCTCCAACGGCCCGCCTATCTACTACTGGAGCAGATGAAACTATTCACACCTCTGATCCTACGGTATATAGTGGCCCCGGATTGCGATCTACGGATCAGATCGTCCCAAGGACAAGCCAAGATGGACAAACTATAGCGCACTCTATTTCTCTCTGTATACTCTCGGTGTTTCGTATGATGTGATGCGAGAGAGAGCGCATCCCTTTTTATAGGAAAGGAAAGGAGATAGGATGAGGAACGGATTATCCGATCTTCTCTCTATCTCCTATCCAAAATTAAAATCAAAATTGAATATGATATCCTAACGGAAAGGAAAAACCTCGGAAGAAGTCTAACCATATGGGACCCACCAACTAGTGATTGCTCACAAGTGGGCCCACTGGTCTACGTCCAACAAAATGAAGCCTTCTTGGGCCCATCATGATCTTTATACCGCTCCCATCTCAGTATTGGTCTGTACAGGAAAAGCTCTGGGCCCCCACATATGTGTTTCATTCACGCCATCCATTCATGTTGAGAGCTCATTTTAGAATAGGAGTCCAAAAAATGAGGCGAATCTAAAGCTCAAGTGGAACACAACACAGGAACTAATGAGGATTGAACGCCCATTGTAGAAAACTTCCTAAGGCCCACTGCGTTATTTATTTGCCGTCCAATTCATAATGTCACACAAACCTGGATGAAAGAAAACATAAAAATCATTTTGATTCAAAACTTTTATGGCTCAAAAGAAGTTTTCAACAATAGACAATCAATCCCCACTGATTCTTGTGGTGTGGTCCACTTGAGATTTGGATTTGCCTCAATTTTTGGATGATGCCCTAAAATGAGCTAGAAAAAATAGAAAAATGGATGGACAACGTAGATAAAATATATTAATCACATATACATCATGATGGCCCATGAAGCTTTGAGCTCCGTACTGGCGTGGTTACTATCAAATTGAAGTAAAACATTAGCATGTGTTATCCTTACTCTGGGGCCCAAGTTGATGATTTGTTGTATATCCATGTCATCCATCCATTTTTTTAAGACCATCTTAGGGCTTGGTCCCAAAAATGAAGTTGATCCCAATCTTAAGTAGACCACACGATAGGAAATAATGTTAATCAAACTATTGAGGAACTATGGAAGCAAACTCCGAATTCGGATCACACAATAATAAATAAATGCAACAAAGCATACATAAGTACACATTAATTTTTACGTGAAAAATTCTCACAAGGAAAAAAAAATCACGACACAAAGCGACAACTATCACTCCGAAAATAAAAAAAAAAATACAAGAGATAATAGATACACTTCCAATTAGAAAACTTTCGTTTTCTACACTGCAAACTCTAAAAACGTTTAAGCACTCATTAGAAAACTCTCATTTTTTCCATTTCCACCGTCTATTAAATTTCCACCAATCACATGTTCGGATAATCTAAAAATCTTTATTTTTGGTCTTTGATAGGACCCACAATTTCGATGGTTCATGTGGAAATACTTGTATGTTATGAGTGCATCGTTTGATCAATCTCTTGCACCACGTTCACCCCCAGTCGATCGTAGCTCGTAATATGAGGAAGAGAACTGACCTTAAAGATGAGGCGGCGAAGTTCTCTTGGAATACGTCAAATGGATAGAAGTATCGAGTACGTGAAGAAAGCGATTTTACACGTATGCGCACCTCAAACGCAAGCGCTCCCCTATCAGCTCAAAAATTAGCCAATAGATACGCCAAGTTGGCCACATGGTTGAATTTGGACATTCAAATGCCCATTTGTAGTTGTATTTGGAGGTAATTGAATCGTATATGCACATATATATTTTTTTATATGTTATCAAAATCTTTATATATTTACTGTGAATTCATTTTAATTGGTGTGAAATGCCTTAGGTTTACTCTCATCTTAAGGATATAAGCCTCGTGATAAACGAAGATGTCCAAGTTGTTCCTCATATCTTGGTGGTAAACTCATAAAAATCTGACTGTGGGTGTGTGTGGTATGAATACATGTATAAAAGAAAAAAGAAAGAAAGTATACAAAATCATACTAATAGAATGATCCAAAGTATCCAGACATTTGCCATCTAATTGGATAATTAAAAATGTGGCTAGTTATTTGCAATCCTTAGGGGCCCGTTTGGCCGGGTGGATTGAAGGGGATTGAATGGTATTAGGGTGGATGGCATGGATTTCTAGGTAATGATGGTGTTGTCAGTGGATTATCTTGAGATACATGGGATTGCTATATCTAGTCTGTTTGGCACTCCCTGCCAATCTCGGGATTAAACCTTCCCATCCCTTCCAATCCCTCGAACCAAACACGTCTCAAGAAAATTTGAATGGATTTAGGTGGATTGGATGGGATTTAAAGGTAATGATGGTGTTGTCAGTGGATTGTCTTAGATTGGGATCAGATCACCGACTCTGTTTGGCACGCCCGGCCAATCCTGGGATTTAACTTTCAATCCCTTCCAATACCATCCAATCCCTTCCAATCAAACCGGCCAAACGGGCCCTAGGGGTCGTGGAGTGGATTGGAGGGGGTTTCAAATCCCCTTGGTTGTTTGGCGCATAAAGTAAGTGGGGGTTGCAAATCCAGGAGGTTTCTAATCTCCTCTTTGAGGGGGTTCGCAATCCACTGTGAGAGCTTGGATTACACCTAAAATCATTTCAATAGTTGCAGGTGTGACATGTGTGTCACTGTACACTATCATTCTATTAGGCACATGGCCTACTGATGTAGAGCAGGTCGCGGACAGTTTCATGGCCAAGATGGATCAGAAAAGGCCGGTCGATGACAAAAGTGATCCGGACCGTCGGACCTTAGATTGGGCGTATCTCGCAATCCGGAATGAGTTACCTGACGTAAAATATATGATTTTGGGGTAGAACGAGCTACTTTAGCCAACCGACCCTGCTATGCCGGGTTGCAATGCTCGGAATTGCAAAAAATACCTGGATCGATGGTCGTTTCCCTGCTTTAATTTTGTTTTTACTATAAATAGTAAGTTTTAGTTTGATTATAACTCTTCATCCGTCGGGCTTTAGGAGTTGCGCCCAACGTGAAAAGAGCTTAGAATAATTAGGAGAATAGTTTGGTGAAGCCAAATAGGACACTTACTATTTTTGGCCGAAAATCTTGCACACTAGTAGACATCACGACCGTTTATAAATAGTAACTTTACTATTTATAGTAAGTCGCGATTTCTAGGAGTTTTAGTTGTAGTTTGATTCTAATTTCTTTTCCATTGCTTGGTACCTCTATTTAAAGGGTTGTGAACTCATTTTTAGTAATCAATTAATCAATTTTGAATTTCTTAGAATTTATTTTTATTTTTTGCTTTCTTTTCTCGTGGATTCGAGAAGTCTCTGTGAGGAGTCCAGAGAAACTCCGTGGATTAGGAGTAGTTATCCTCATCACGTTCATTCCTGCGTCAATTGGTATCAGAGCGAGGATTCCCCTCAGGCCGATGGCAAACAATGAAGGTATGAATCAAAATCCTGTAGATGGTGATTCAGGGATTCGTTATCTTTCGGAAAGAATGGAAGCTTTCCACCGGGAGAGTCAATTGACCATGCAAGGGCTGAAGGCAACCCTCGATCGTCTTGCGGATGCGCTACTTCTATTTCGAGCCCTAGGCGGTGCTCCACCACCTATGGTTGCTCCACCACTCATGGTTGTTATACGATGCAACCCCAATTTCCATAGAGTACTACCAGTGGCAAACCGTAGGGCTACACCAGATGATTCAAGTTCTAACGACGATGACCTTAATGAGAGTTTTGCCCGACGACCAATCCATGGAGGCGATCACCTAAATTGTGCTGAAAGAGACTATCGAGGTAAGACTGAACTTCCTAGTTTTAATGGTTTATTACGTATAGAAGATTTCCTCGATTGGCTAGCTGAAGTAGAGAGATATTTTAATTATATGGATATGTCAGATCATAAAAGGGTAAAATTGGTAACGTTTAAGTTAAAATCTGGTGTTTCTGTATGATGGGAACAATTATAACTCTCACGAGCTCGCCAAAACAAGGGGCCATCTCATTATAGCCACGGATGAGACGTCTTCTTCGATCACGATTTCTCCCCAGTGATTATGAGCAGATATTATTCCAGCAATACCAAAATTGCCGACAAGGAAATCGAACCGTCACGGATTACACTGAAGAATTCTAGTGGTTGGTTACATGAAACGATTTGTCAGAATCTGAGTTACAGAAGGTGACACGATTTATAGGTGGGTTGCGACCAACAATTCAAGACTGAGTTCAAATGTACCCAGTCGGGACCATCGATGAAGTAGTTTAATTGGCGGGTAGGGCAAAAATATAACTTACAAGAGTTCCTACTCGTCCCTATCCTTCAACTCAACCCCCTATGACGGGTCCCACGCAGGATCCAGTGCTGACACGAGGAAAAGATCCAGTAGGAGAACGTCATCAACCTCCTACAACTGCAAACCGTGATACGGGGAGCGGCTCATCCAGACCTCAACTGTAGCACCCACAACAACAGGCTCGAGTAGGATTCCAAATCCTTATGCTCGGCCAAGGTCGAACAATTGTTACCACTGTGGTTAGCCAAATCACTTATCAAACACCTGTCCTCAATGTCCCGCAGCACACTTGACTATAAACGAAGGGGGCACTGAAGATGAGGCCGCAGAAGAAGACCATGGCTATGATGAACATGAACAAACCACTGAAGAAATAGCAGGTGGCGATGAAGTGACGGGCGAGGATCGTAGCAAATTTTAGTTGTGAGGTGATTACTGTATACCCCACGAAAGGAATTACATCCACAGCGACACAATATATTTCGTACTCGGTGCACTGTCAACGGAAAGGTCTGTGATGTGATCATAGACAGTAGTAGTAGCGAGAACATCGTTTCAAGAGTAATGGTAGACAAGTTGCGGCTACCAACGACGAAACATCCTTCCCGTACTCAATTGGCTGGATAAAAAAGGTGAATGAGGCCAAGGTAACTGATCAATGCACTATCTCATTTTTAATTGATAAAAATTATAAGGATCAGATACTTTGTGATGTGGTCGACATGGAAGCTTGCCACATGCTACTCGGTCGACCCTGACAGTTGGACCGTGACGCGACCCATCGGGGATGAGACAATGTCTACGTATTCGTCAAGGATAGTTTTAAAATAATCCTTGCCCTATGGCACCAGAGAACCACCCTGAAGCTTCTAAAGTGGAGGGGAGTTCCCTCTTAACCATTCGAAATTTCATGGAGGAATCCAAGGAAACCGGCGAGTTATACGCCGTAGTAGTGAAGGGCGAGGAAGAGGAACCCTCAAATGTCCCTCCAAATTTAAGCTATTGTTAAACAAATTCAAAGAAGTTTGGCCCGAGGATTTACCTAATGGATTGCCCCCCATGAGGGACATCCAACATCACATAGACCTCATCCCTGGGGCTAGCCTGCCCAACCGCCCTCATTATCGAATGAGTCCAAAGGAATGTGAGATACTTCAGGAGCAAGT
This sequence comes from Magnolia officinalis, assembly GCA_021015155.1. Taxonomy (NCBI): domain Eukaryota; kingdom Viridiplantae; phylum Streptophyta; class Magnoliopsida; order Magnoliales; family Magnoliaceae; genus Magnolia; species Magnolia officinalis. Next base: position 104,735,683 of record JAJHSJ010000003.1, read on the forward strand.
GAAGGAATTGATTATAAGGGTCTCTTGAGAGAGAGCATGAGCCCATGTGTCATACCAGCATTATTAACGCCAAAAAAAAATGGAAGTTGGCGCATGTGTGTCGACAGCCGGGCAATCAACAAAATTACCATCAAATATCGATTCTCAATACTACGGTTGGACGACATGCTCGATATGCTAGAAGGGGTCAAGGTGTTCTCTAAACTAGATCTAAGGAGCGGGTACCATTAGATTCGTATCCGACCCAGTGATGAGTGAAAAACGGCATTCAAGACCAAGGAAGGGTTGTATGAGTGGCTAGTTGCGCCCTTCGGCCTATCGAACGCACCAAGTACTTTTATGCATTTGATGAATCAAGTTCTAAAACCCTTCACTGGCCGATTTGTGATAGTATATTTTGATGAGATATTGATATATAGCCAGGATGAGACGGAGCATAGGAAACATCTCAGGCAGGTGCTGCAGGTCCTACAAATTAACAAGTTGTACCTTAACTTGAAGAAGTGTAGTTTTTTAACTGACAGCCTGTTGTTTCTAGGATTTGTTGTAACGTCCACAGGCATTCGTGTGGACGATGAAAAGGTGCGAGCTATTAGGGAATGACCGATACCGAACATTCATGAGGTGAGGAGTTTTCATGGGTTGGCGACTTTCTATCATCGATTTGTGCGAGATTTTAGCACCATAGTCACGCCTATAACAGATTGCATGAAAAAAGGACCATTCCAGTGGACCGATAAAGCTAATAAGAGCTTTCATGAGATCAAGCATCGTTTGTATACAACACTGGTCTTGGTACTTCCTAATTTCGACAAATTGTTTAAGGTTGAGTGTAACGCTTCATACGTCGGAATTGGGGGAGTATTATTATAGGAAGGCAAGCCGGTAGCATTCTATAGTGAGAAGCTCAACAAAGCCCGAAAGAAGTGGTTAACTTGTGAGCTTGAATTGTACGCAGTTGTTCAGGCGTTGCGACATTGCGGCATTATCTGATTCAAAGAGAGTTTGTTCTGTACACTGACCATCAAGCATTAAAGTTTATGAATAGTCAGATTAACGTGAATTGTGTGCATGCTAGATGGGTTGCATTTTTATAGGAATTCACGTTCGTTCTGAAGCACAAGTCAGGGCAACAGAACAAGGTAGCTGATGCACTTAGCCGTCGTGCATCACTACTTGTTACGATGAGCGACAAGGTGGTCGGCTTCGACTGTCTCAAGGAGATGTATGCTGAGGATGAGGACTTCAAAGATTCTTGGGTGAAGTGCCAAGAAGGTCACCCCAGTGACCTTCATATATAGGACGATTTTCTTTTCAAAGGGAATCGATTGTGCATCTCCAAATTCTTTGAGGGAGCAGATTATTTAGGAACTACATGGAGGTGGCCTCGGTGGACACCTTAGGCGAGACAAGACTCGAGCTCTTGTGGAAGAGTGGTATTATTGGCTGCAATTAGTACGTGATGTGGGAAAAGCTGTACAACGTTGTTATGTTTGTCAGGCCTCCAAGGGGCAATCTCAGAATACGGGACTCTACACCCCGTTACCTGTGCCTGACGGTCCTTGGGAGGATTTATCAATGGACTTTATGTTTGGTCTCCCACGAACATAACACGGTATGAATTGGTGTTCGTGGTGGTAGATCGTTTCTCCAAGATGGCACACTTTATCCCATGCAAGAAGACCCTCGATGCAACACACGTGGCAAATCTATTCTTCAGGGAGGTCGTACGGTTACACGAGATCCCTAAGACCATTACTTCTGATCGTGACACGAAGTTCATTAGCCACTTTTAGCGGACTTTGTGGACTCGATTCGATATACGACTTCAATTCAGCAGTGCTTACCACCCACAGACCAATAGGCAGACCGAAGTTGTGAATCGTACGTTGGGAACCTCCTTCGCTGTATTTCAGGAGAAAAACCGAAGCAGTGAGATTTGGCCTTATCTCAAGCAGAGTTTGCATTCAACAACATGGTGAACCACTCGACAGGGAAATAATCGTTCCAAATTATCTATGGACGAGTGCCTCGCCACACGCTTGACTTGGTCCCTTTGCCCAAGCACCCAGGCACAAGCATTGCAGCAGAACATATAGTAGACAAGATCATGGGCATCCATGCGGAAGTGCAGACTAAGCTACATGCTTTGAATGAGAAGTACAAGGAACAAGCGGACAAGCACCGGCGACAAAAAGTGTTCGAGGTGGGCGACTGCGTTATGGTCTATCTGCGCAAAGAGAGATTTTCTACCAGGACATACAACAAGTTGAAAAATAAGAAGATTGGACCCATCCCAATCATTCAAAAGATCAATGACAACGCTTATGTTGTTGATCTTCAAAATGACATGACGATCTCACAGACTTTCAACGCCGTGGACCTGACCGAGTATCATGAACCAGCGCATGATGAGAACTCGAGGATGAGTTCTTTTGAAATGGAGGGGACTGATGTAGAGGGGGTCGCGGACAATTTCATGGCCAAGATGGATCAGAAAAGGCCCGGTCAACGACAAAAGTGATCCGGACCGTCGGACCTTAGATTGGGCGTATCTCGCAATCCGGAATGAGTTACCTGATGTAAAATATATGATTTTGGGGTAGAACGAGCTACTTTAACCAACCAACCCTGTTATGCAGGGTTGCGATGCCTGGAATTGCAAAAACCCCTGGATCGATGGTCGTTTCCCTGCTTTAATTTCGTTTTTACTATAAATAGTAAGTTTTAGTTTGATTATAACTCTTCATCCGTCGGGCTTTAGGAGTTATGCCCAACGTGAAAGAGCTTAGAATAATTAGGAGAATGGTTTGGTGAAGCTAAATAGGACACTTACTATTTTTGGCCGAAAAGCTTGCGCACTAGTAGACATCACGACCGTCTATAAATAGTAACTTTACTATTTATAGTAAGTCACGATTTCGAGGAGTTTTAGTGGTAGTTTGATTCTAATTTCTTTCTCATTGCTTGGTACCCCTATTTAAAGGGTCGTGAACTCATTTTTAGTAATCAATTAATCAATTTTGAATTTCTTAGAATTTATTTCTATTTTTGCTTTCTTTTCTCGTGGATTCAAGAAGTCTCTGTGAGGAGTCCAGAGAAACTCCGTGTATTCGGAGTAGTTATCCTCATCACATTCATCCTTGTGTCACCCACTAATGATGATCAGCACCGTCCAAACATTCTTCATGTAAATCAGCATCGTCCAAACATTGTCCAGCACCATCCAAACATTGCCCATATTAATCAATGATTAAAAATCGTCGGTTAGTCAATCGGACATGATCTTGTGCTTGCGGTCCATTCGAGACTTGGAATTTCATCATTTTCAGGCAAAACATATATTTCAGTGGGCTTATCACAACCATAGTGTCAAAAATTATGTATCTCACTAATTAGAGATATTAAAGTTGATTTAGTAATTAAATTGAAACTCCTATAAATATACCATGCATAGGTATTTTTGAATTAAAGTTGATTTACACTCCAAGGTGCCAAACACACAGTGAGAATTGCAAATCCAGGGGGTTTCCTGTAACACCCTAAAAATTGGGGGTCGAGCATAAACTCAACTCCCGAGTTCCAATGTATCACTTATGCAACAAAACGAATGATGATTGAATGTTGTCTGTATTAGTGCATTGAACATGAGTGAGATTAAGCCAAAACAACATATCATACTCCAGAGACAGTTAAATTGCAAGCGGAAGACTGTGATAGATATATAAAATATAAAAACTGTGGTGAGTCTTCAGAGTGTGATAATGTTACCAGGTTAATGAATTACAAGTATAATTCTAAAATTTACCAAGTTGTGGAAGTGTAATGTCTTCTATCCCAAATACATAGCCCCGTCAATGCAATACCAGGTCTTCATAGACCTGTCAGAGAGCTACATGTAGGAGAACTCCTCCTCAACATCATAGTAATAGTTCGGCTCTGCTTCAGGAGTAGCGTCGCCATCTATAATCAGACAAAATCTGGTGGGTGTTCGGAACACCGTCCCGTAACGTGGGAGTGAGTGATCAACTCAGTGGAACAAAAAAGCATAGGTTAACATGTTATCAACTCAGTCAAGCAGTAATGATAAAGCAGTACAATCAAACAATTCTAAATACTCTTATTAATGCAAGTATGAATACAGTCATGATGTATGCCCTTGCCAAACCACCCTCATGCGACACCATCTTACGTTCGCGGCATGCTTAAATCCCTCAGTGCTCCACATCTTCCAGGCACATGCAATGCTATAATGAGCATGATTACCGAGTTGTTATTAGTCCATTTCAAATAGCAAGATTGGGAAATTAAAGTACCTCCCTTATATCATTCCTCAAACATGATCTATTCTAGGGTCGTCAGTCCTAGTTAATCTCATACGATATTATGGTTTGAGAGGCGTAGCGAAAGCATCACAAAGGGCTCGTCACCCGTCAGCACGGATACAGATCTCACCGTATGCGGCTCAATTGCTGGTCGTCAGCTCGAATACAGGTCTCATCGTACTCGGCTCAATCGCTGGCCGTCAGCTCGAATACAAGTCTCACCGTACTCGGCTCAACTCATGCTCTAGTTGCTGCGAATGGCTAATCGTCAATCACAAACCTTAGAGTATACTTGAAGACACTACGGAGGGCTCGTCGCCCGTCAGCACGAATACAGGTCTCACCGTACTTGGCTCTCGCCGTAGGTGTTGACAGCTCGAACATAGTGTACCATACCACCATAATCGGCTCACGAGTCTGGTTGCTCACTGGTCACTATAGGGTGGCACGTGGCCCCAGCGTAGGCCGACAGCTCGACCACGGTGTCCCATACCACCATGCCCGGCTCATGAGTGTTAGCGGATCGAGGTACCATGGTTAACGAGATTTCACTGGTAAGTTTGGTACCCTAGGTTCAAGCAGAGGCGTCCAAACATAGTGAACATACATAAGACAGATCGGGTTACTTGACGAGCTCGGCTAGCTCGAGCGCACAACAAGTTGAACGATATGAAGTGCATAAGCACTTCGTGTGGCCAACCACTATCACCAACCGAAGTACGACTCGGGTTCGTTGAACACATCACACGTGGCAAAATGAAACTCAGCCACGAATTCGATCCCGTTACCGATTGCCTGGACTATACAATAGCCCCAATCACATTCAATTTCAGATATTTAAAGCAGTAATTGATCAAAATTCAAATCATGCAATCAAAGACTGATATTATCCGTTTAGGGTTGCTAGGGCTGTTGTACGCACTCGTTGCTCCACTCCCCCATCACCCATGACGGATCATACAACGTAAACATGAATTTAAACATATGCATTACATAGATAAAATCATACAATCAATTGAACATGTTATGAAGTACAACATAAGCATGAGTTTGTACTTATTCAATTCCTAATCACACAGATATCTAAAGAAATCTACACATAGTTAAAGAAGTTGAGAATCATATCTCAACACCCTTACATTTCAACATATATAGCGTATAGTGGCCGTGGCGTGATTCAAGGCAAATCCTTTCGTCAAAGGGGTATCGCCAATACAACAATCATATATCCATGACAATTAGTCATGGCGAGCACGAATGAGAATTCTATACTTATTCGATCATTTTCATAAACACTTAGAATACACTATTTTAACATACATAGTGTATATTAGCAAAAACATGTATTAGGGCGAGTCCTTTCGCCACACAATGTTTTATCCATATATAGTATATTCATACAACAATTAATCATGACAAACACATTTTCAAAATTTATACGTATACGGTACTTTCTACAAATACCTAGAGTATGTAAAATTCCATATTCTTCATCTTTAATCGAAGCGAAAAACAGACAGCACTTTGTACATGTGCAATTGCATGCAGATCATGAATCTATCATTACTGACATTGAAAGCGTTGAAAACCATAACCTATACACCTAAAGTTCGCACATTTTGTCGTAGAATCGTAACGAATCCGATAGGTTTGTTAAACCTTCGTATACGGCAGTTTGGCCACCTATAGAACGAAATAGGTTAGCTATTTCATAACCTACAACCATCACAACCCCAAAACAGATTAGGGTTAGGGTTTCTTACCTAGAAACGACGCCGGAATCGCTAGAAAAGCGATGAGAATGGAGTGGTGAAGCTTGTGTAGCGGCAGGAAAAAAGGGTAGGAAGAATCCTCCCAGAACTCTCTAACTTTCTCACTCTTTTCTCTCTTCTCTCCTAGGGTTTCTCTCAAATTCGTATGGCTGCAATGAGAGAGGGTTTAAGGTCCTTATATAGCCTAAAAACCCACCAAAATAGACTCCAGGTCAAAGTATACTTAGGTTATAACCAAAGTGGGTCAGTTTCAGCCCAACGGAGGACTTCTGGCTGGCCTCCTTGAGCCAAAGGTCGGACTTAAGCTCACTAGCACTAGATCTAGGTGGAGTTATGTTTTCGTTCCAGTAGGGTTCTCAGATCACGCGTGGTGGACTAGTTTCAGTTCAACGGTCAGTGGATCTCGATTGGAGATTCCGAGTACATGGATAAGTGTATGAAATTTTTCCTGATCCAAGGGTGTAATTTGGTCTGATTCTGATGGTTTGGTTGCTTAAAACTGATCTGTAAGCGAGAGGTGCCAGATTACTATTTGAGATATTTATTTGTAAAGAAATTCAAGTGTTTTCACACTCCTCGCTCCAGACTCAAGCAAATTACACTGGGACACTATCTGGATTTGATTTCCGAGATGGTTGTCAAGCCTAGCAAAGCGGTCCTAATTCCTTAACTACCGTGTAAATCGGACTTCCAACATGCGGTCCAGATCTGATATGGAGTTTCGTGATGCTCCCGAAAGCAGACGGGTAATGAGATTGATCCTAGATTTTAGGGTACCCTAGCATCAATGATTCTACAAGTTTTGGGTCTTGCAGATCGTATTTCAAGTAATTGGTGCTAATTTCACAGGCACTCTAGTTTAACACTAACTAATTCTCACCTAATTTCTAAAGGATTTAGTCCTGGGTGATTTCGGTCTGAGGTGGTACTTAGTCTTTTGTAGCAATGTTTAGTTTAAGTATTGTTCTTCATCACCTAAACTTTAAGATAGTGTCTGATGTGAAAGTACTTAGAAAATTTAAAGAACAAGGTGGTGAAGGGTGGGATTTGTGAAGGAAATGGGTTAAGGAGTGATTTTAGACTGTGGGATTCAGTTCTGACAAGTTAATAAGGTGTTAGGATCGACCCATTGCCTAAGGACGTCTAATCCCAGGTTGGCAAAAATCCGGGATGTTACATTTCCAATCCTGGGGTTCCGAATCCAGGGGGTTCCAAATCCACGCTCCCAAACAGGCCCTTAGGTTCATGCCCATCCCAAGGTTAGGATATACTCGTTTTTAGCAAATGTATATTTCAATGAACTTATTATAATAATCTAGTTAAACATCACATACCTAGATTAATTTGGGATTCTAAAGTTGTGAAAATATTAAAGAAATCTGAGCTGGGAACCTAGGTGATGTCCACCATGATGTTTGTGAGACATCCACCCAGTCCATTCATTTTTTGAACTCATTTTAGTACTTGTTACTGCTAAAATCCCAACGACTCTCCGCTCGGATGCAAGAACCCCGATCCGCTCTCAAGTCTTGGACCTGCGAAACAGTGGTGAGCAAAGGATACCCTGGTTGAAGCGGGTGACCCTCCGATGCCTAAGTTAGGTCAACGGAATTTGGGTTTAAGTCTATTTGTAGAGGGAGAGTGTAGAATATTGCATACCTGTTTGCTCCCCACAAGATGCTATTTATACCTTATTGCCCAAGGTGAGCACGTCCGCATAACTCAGCGCATCTTAAGGCATGATGAGCATACCCGTCTAATTAGGCACATCTTGGGGCATTTGCCTTATCTTACGAGTGATTCAGTTATCCAGTCGTTGCATAGTCATGTAGACATAGGCGGTTGAATAACCGTCGCCAATCATGTGATAGTGGGACGCTTCTCGGCCTTCCCTATTAGTGGATCCTGGTCCAAGTCTTAAACTAACACCTTGGCATCAGATCGTTCCGAGCCAACATCTTTGGCCTCAGATCATTCCAGGATTCCGCTCTGACCTCCAGGCAGACCGACTCAGCCTCAGTTAGTACCATCCGGGACCTCGGAGCATAATAATTGTCACGTTGGATGATCATTCTTCGCTTATACAACTCCAAGCTTAGTTTTACGCCTTGAATCGGTTCTGGATTATCTCAGACCTTGGCTCTGATGTGTCTCTGATCTTCCCATAACAGTACTTATGGCTAAAAATGAGCCGGACCCAATACTCAAATGGGCAGAAAATATGAGGATTGAACCTCCACAGTTAAAATATTCGCAGGGCGACAGAAGTTTTGAATCAAGATAATATTTGCGTATTCAGTTCATCCCATTAGGAATGACGCTATGAACAGTATGGATGGTATGTAAACATCACTGTCGACCCAGTTAGATTTCAACAGTAAGAATTTCCCTGCTCACCTTTTCCTTTATTGCGGCCCACTTGAGTATAACTTTTGATCTCAAGTCCTAAAATGATCTTTAAAAAAAAAAAAAAAAACCGGAAGGACAATGTTGATGTCTCAAAATCATCACGGTGTGCCCCACCTATGTTTTCAGCAAGAACTTCCTTGAAAGGCTTTGGGGGAGGGAGTTGTATGCGGAAACGGATTGGCTACTCCCCCTATGCAGCCAATGGCTGGTGGTCGGTGCATGCTCTATGGGCCCCACTATGATGTATGTGTTTCATCCATGCCGTCCATCTATTTTTAAAGATCATTTTATGGTATGAGACCAAAAATGAGGTATATCCCAATCTTAAGTGGACCACATTACAGGAAAAAGTGTTGAATGAGTGTTGACCATTAAAAAACATTTTGGGGCCATAAAAGCTTTGGATCAAGTTGATTTTTGTTTTTTCTCTTCATCTGGGCTTGTATGACCTAATCAACATATTGGATGTCAAATAAACAGTACAGTGGGCCTTAGGAGGATTTTAATGGTGGATATCCAATCACTATTGTTTTCATGTGGTGTGGTCCACTTGAGATTTATATTCCTCTCATTTTCGAGAAACCATAAAATGATTTGTTAAAATGTATGAACGGAATGGATGAAACATATACATCATGGTGGGGCCCACAGAGCACCGACCACCAGCCACGGGGCGGGTGTCAGGGGAGTAGCCAATCCGTTTCCGTTGCATGGACGCTATTTTGCAGCTGCGCATCCGCACGCGAGGAACGCAAGCGCCGAGGTGTCACGCTCATGAAGGGAACGGATTGGCTACTCCCCCTGACACCAGCCCGTGGCTGATGGTCGGTGCTCTGTGGGGCCCATAATGATGTATGTGTTTCATCCATTCCGTTCATCCATTTTTACAGATCATTTTATTGCTTTATACCAAAAATGAGACGTATTTAAATCTCAGGTGGACTACATCATATGAAAACATTGGTGATTGGATATCCATCATCAAAATCCTCCTAAGGCCTACTGTACTGTTTATTTGACATCCAATATGTCGATTAGGTCATACAGGCCCAGATGAAAGGACAAAACAAAAATCATCTTGATCCAAAACTTTTATGGCCCCAAAATGTTTTTTAATGGTCGATGGCCGTTCAACACTGTTTCCTGTAATATGGTCCACTTAAAATTGTGACATAACTAGTTTTTGGTCTCATACTGTAAAATAATCAGTAAAAGTAGATGAACGGAATAGATGAAACACATACATCATTATGGCCCCACATAGCACCGACCACCAGCCACGGGGCTGGTGTAAGGGGGAGTACCCAATCCGTTTCCGCTCATGAAGTCCCTCCGCCCCCTGACGCGGATTTCCTGCGAAAGGCTTCGCAGGAAGTTCCTGCGCTGGAAACTTAGGTGGGGCCTACCGTGATGCTTGTGAGAAATCCACCTCGTTCATCCGATTCTTGAGATCATTTTAGGACTTGAAACCAAAATTGAGAAGTATCGAAGACTCAAGTGGGCCGCGCTAAAGGAAAATGTGTGCAGGGAAATTCCTGCCATTGAAACGTTCCTGGCGTCGACAGTGATGTTTAGATGACATCTATACCGTTTATAACGTCATTAATATTGGGATGAAATGAAAAAACAAATATTATCCTGATTCAAAGCTTCTGTGGCCAGACAAATATTTCAACTGTTGACGTTCAGTACTTACGTTTTTGGCCCATCTAAGTATTGGATACGGATCATTTTTGGTCTTGCACCCTAAAATAAGCTCAAAAAACAGATGAATGGAGTGGATTTCTCGAAAACATCACCTCGGGCCCCACCTAAGTTCCCAGTGCAGGAACTTCCTGCGAAAGGCGAGCTTCTAAGACGAGAGCCTCGCTAGCGAAAAACGGAGAGTATCCAGGTAATTGCAGACAGAAAGAGAGGGCGCTGCGCACATGCCAATATAAGAAATTAGATTCTACAGATGTATTTATCTCTGATGCGATGGTTAGAAGAGAAACGGCCAAGAAATTCACATGCCACATGTTCGGTTTTGTCTTCGTGAGCGATGACGTTGTCTAACATCTCTTTTTCACTCTTATAAAGAAACTCCGTTGTGGCAGAATCCCCTCCTCATCGAACGCTCCAACAGCATAATCACCGAGCTTTTCAGCCATCTCAAGAAAAGATTCCGGATCAAACGGTCCTGAATCAGGGGTCGGTCATCATTTTGATGAATTCAAATGATCCCACCTACATTTTGGTCATTTCCTACATACATAATTGAATTATTGGAAATTGGAATTCAGTTCGACTGAACATCCAAAGATACCCTAACTTAACATATTACATCCCCAAACGTAAGGAACAGTGCTGAGAAAGTTCAAGTAAGTTGATGATCTCCAAGGAGCAACAAAAATGTCGAATCAGTTTAATTTCCCTGCCAAAAAACGAAGTCTCACCACCGTCAAACAGTTGAATTTTCTATGAAACTGAGAATCTTGCCTTCTTGCCTTGAAATTTGATAATACCATTTGAGCTGTTGATGACTTGAGTTTCAGTTGCTTTCTTTATAATCTTCCTGCTTCGCATGATGAACGGGAAAGCTTTATTTTAACCTCTCTGGCTTTTCACAATATAATTATATTTGGGGGCATCCAACATCATCTCTCTTTTGATAGAGCTCTTGCTTGCTTATATTGCTATTGGCGAAGTTCTGAAATTCATAAGTACAATGCTTCTTATTAGAGTCTTTCTTGTATGACAGTGCGGGAGGTGTAAGATTAAGATAAAAGCATGGAGGCTCTCACAGGTTACTAGAAACTATGCCTACTTGTCTGTTATTGTTTCAAAGTACATAGGGAATATTTGGTTGCACCAAATATCACTGAAATTTCGTGATTAATCAGTTTAACTTGGTCCAACATTTCATCATATTTCATGAAATTTAGTGCAATCGAACTCACCCTTAAGCTGGCAACTACAGTATTTATTTTATTCCTATTTGAAATGATGTCGTGCTGAGATTTTCTTTTCTTCTTCTACTTCTTCTTCTTCTTCTTTTATTTATTTATTTATTATTTTATTTTATTTTAAATATCTTGATTAGGTGCTTGGTCTGTTTTCTGTGGGAAGTCTGATTGTTCACATGATGGTGGAAAGGCTTGTAATCCTCGTTTTCTGGGCACTGCCGATTCTTCCCCATGTCTCAACAATATCTTGGTCATTTCTGTCGATGTGCTGCTCTTGTTATTGATCCTTTTCAATTTCATTTGTAACGCATCGTCAAGAGCGGCTCAGATGCCGGTACGCTTTCAAGGCCTTTCATATCTACAGATAACCTCTGCCATCTACAACGGAGGGTTGGGATTTGTTTACTTGGGTGTAGGGTTTGGATCCTGGAAGAGAAATGGAGAAATGGACAAGCTATTGTTCCTCTGCATCCATGGTTAGTGATGTTATTTCAAGGCCTCACTTGGCTATTGCTAGGTATAATGGTGAGCCTTAAGATGGGGCAACTTTCAAAGACATTTGTAAGGTTTTCGTCGACAATTGCATGCTTGTTTGCGGGATTCCTCTGTACTTCATCCATTCTCGTAGTCCTTAGAGATCTAGAAGCGTATTCAATTAAGATCATTCTAGATATTCTATCCTTGCCGGGAGCTATTCTCTTGCTAATATGCGTGGTTAAGGGTTCCAAACATGGAGAAACTGGTCATGATATCGATCACACTCTTTATATGCCTTTGAATGATGAAGCCAATGGCAATAACATCGATTCTGATAGTTATGTAACTCTGTTTGCCAAAGCTGGATTTCTCAGTAGAATGTCGTTTTGGTGGTTGAATCCTCTAATGCGAAGGGGTTGGGAGAAATCCTTGGAAGACAAAGATATACCCCAGTTACATAAGACTGATCGAGCGGAAAGCTGTTACTTATTGTTTCTGGAGGAACTGAACAGAAAAAAACAGAACAAACAATCTAGCTCGCCATCTATTTTGTGGACTATCGTTTCCTGTCACAGGGGAGAGATTTTTGTTTCTGGGTTTTTCGCGTTGCTTAAAATATTGACCATCTCTTCTGGTCCTTTGCTTCTCAATGCCTTCATTAAGGTTGCTGAAGGGAAAGCGGCTTTTAAATACGAGGGTTACCTTTTGGCTGGGGCATTGTTCTTTGCGAAATGTTTAGAATCTCTATCACAGAGGCAGTGGTATTTCCGGAGTAGAAGGATCGGTCTCCAAGTAAGGTCTTTGCTGTCGGCAGCTGTTTACCGGAAGCAACTGAGACTGTCGAATGAGGCCAAAATTACATACTCGGCTGGGGAGATAATGAACTATGTTACAGTAGATGCTTATAGGATTGGGGAATTCCCTTTCTGGTTTCACCAGACGTGGACGACAAGCCTCCAGCTCTGCATTGCTTTAGCAATCCTTTTCCAAGCAGTTGGACTTGCGACCATCGCAGCCTTCATCGTCATCATACTGACCGTGGCTTTGAACGCTCCACTAGCCAAATTGCAGCATAAATTTCAGTCGAAGCTAATGGAGGCGCAGGATGAGAGGCTGAAGGCTATGTCAGAAGCTCTTGTGAACATGAAAGTATTGAAGCTTTATGCATGGGAAACCCATTTCAAGACAGTAATAGAGGGGTTGAGGAAAGTGGAATATAAGTGGTTGTCAGCATTTCAGCTGCGAAGAGCATACAATATCTTTCTCTTTTGGATGTCTCCTGTGTTGGTCTCAGCTGCTACTTTCGTTGCATGCTACTTCCTTCGAATTCCTCTCAATGCGAGCAATGTTTTCACTTTTGTATCAACCTTGCGACTTGTTCAAGATCCAGTTAGCTCAATCCCAGATGTAATAGGAGTCGTGATTCAAGCTAAGGTAGCGTTTGCTCGGATAGTGAAGTTTCTGGAGGCACCAGAGCTGCAGATTGGGCATGTGAGGAAAAAAACTAATGGGGAGCTCAAGCATTCTATTGAGATCAGGTCATCCAGCTTCTCATGGGAAGGGGACCTGTCAAAGCCGACACTCAGAAATATAAATCTAGAGGTTAAACCTGGTGAAAAGGTGGCAATTTGTGGAGAGGTTGGGTCAGGGAAATCGACCCTTTTAGCAGCAATCCTTGGAGAGGTACCAAACGTCGAGGGCAGGGTAAGTTTTCACTACATCGATCTTGATCTTGTTACTTTGACATTTCATTTGATGAAGTGATATGTGTAGACATATACTGATTTGACAGTAATTGCATGCAAAGACAGTATTTCTCGTTACTGCCAATTTTTGGTTCTGGAATACCTACCTGATGAACTCACCATCACCATCATCCTGCTGCTTAATGTTGCAGATTAAAGTATATGGGAGAATTGCATATGTTTCTCAGATGGCATGGATCCAGACGGGAACAATCCAAGAGAATATCCTGTTTGGCTCTCCCATGGACAAGCAAAGATACCAAGAAGTAGTTGAGAAGTGCTCGTTGGAGAAGGACCTTGAGATGTTACCGTTTGGGGATCTCACTGAAATAGGAGAAAGAGGTGTGAATCTCAGCGGTGGTCAGAAGCAACGTATTCAACTTGCACGTGCGGTCTATCAAGATGCAGACATATACCTCTTGGATGATCCGTTCAGTGCAGTTGATGCTCATACTGCTACAAGCCTATTTAATGTATTCTTACCATTTCCATCACTCTGACATTTAAGCTTTCCTTGGCTGTTGTTTTGTCTTGTGAAAGCTAACTTTTATGGTGCACAGGAATGCATCATGGGAGCTCTGTTGGGGAAGATGGTCTTACTAGTTACTCATCAAGTTGATTTCCTTCCGGCATTTGACTCTATTTTGGTTAGTAATTCCATCTATCTCTTGCCTGTTTCCTTGTCTCACTTTTTTCAAGCTGTCTTGTTACTCAATCTTTGACCATGATCAATTTACTGATTTGTGGGGACATTATATTTCTGATCGTGACATACCACAAACTGTAAAATGAACTAAATTAAGGTTTAACACTGCTGACCCAAATGGTCGTATCAGTTACCTGGATGATTCAGATGGTTTCTTTCCAAAACCATTTTGTTTTGGTAGGATTGGCTAACCTGCCCAGGAATATCATGAGGCGTTTGTAGTTTGTAATTAAAAGCAAGCAATTTGAAGTAATTCGATGTTGTTGGCAGTTAATGTCAGATGGGGAGGTCCTGCATGCTGCTTCTTTTCACGAGTTACTGGACACTAGTAGAGAATTTCAAGACCTCGTCAATGCACACAAAGACACTTCTGGTTCTGAAAGGCCTGCTGAGGTTGTTCCTCCCTCGAGACGTGAAACTGCCAAACGAGAAATCACAAAAGCATCTGTTTTGAAAGATAAAACAATGAATGCACCATTAGTAGATCAGCTGATTAAGAAAGAGGAGAGAGAAACCGGAGATACGGGTCTGAAGCCATATTTACAATATCTGAATCAGAACAAGGGCTACCTGTACTTCTCCTTGGTAAGCCTATCCCATCTCACATTTGTGGCTGGACAGATTGCGCAAAACTCTTGGATGGCTGCTAACGTTGACAATCCTCAAGTTAGCACGTTGCTGCTGATCTCAGTCTACTTGGCAATCGGTGTTAGCACATCCATCCCTTCGTTCTTCAGAGCTCTTTTGGTAGTTCCCCTGGGTGTGCAGTCATCAAAATCATTTTTTTCTCAGCTGCTAAACTCCCTCTTCCGTGTGCCAATGTCCTTCTTTGACTCAACACCCTTGGGAAGGATATTGAGTCGGGTAAGCTTGTCAAAGCACAACTCATCTGCAAATCATCCTTTAAAGAGCTTCTGGAAAGATTTTTATTCTAATGGATTCAAATTCTCGAGTTCTGATCGTTCTATGTTTGTGATATAGGTTTCTTCTGATTTGAGTATTGTTGACCTTGATGTGCCATTCAGTTTCACCTTTGCCTTTTGTACTACCATGAACACATACGGTAATCTCGGTGTACTGGCTGTTGTTACCTGGCAAGTCTTATTTGTCTCCATACCGATGATCTATCTTGCAATTCGATTGCAGGTAATAGTGGCACATTCTTGTTGTGTTTCTTAGTTTCCATTTTCCTTGAGAAGTAATTCTGGTGGGATTTTATTTTAAATCATCAGAGATACTACTTTGCTACTGCAAAAGAATTGATGCGGATCAATGGCACGACAAAATCCCTTGTAGCAAGTCATCTGGCCGAATCTATATCTGGAGCGATGACAATCCGAGCTTTTGAGGAGGAAGACCGATTCTTTGCTAAAATGTCGACATCATTGACAAGAACGCTAGCCCATTCTTCCATAACTTTGCGGCAAATGAGTGGTTAATCCAGCGTTTGGAAACAATGAGTGCTACTGTACTTTCCTCCTCTGCGCTTGTCATGTCTCTGCTTCCTCCAGGGACTTTCAGCTCTGGTAATCACACATACTCTTCTCATGAAGTCTCAAAAAACGAACCGAGTCACTCGCCTCTACTAAGTGGAGATTAAAAATAAAGATGGTGGGGAGTGGGATTTGAAACCCAACCTCAACCAAAGGAAGCAACACCCTTAACCGGTGAAGCTTCTCTGCAGCTGGTTTGGGTTATATTCTATATTAATTATACTACATTCCTAATAATTCCATTTCTATAGTAGTTAAATATCAAGTCGAGTTGAGTCTTTATGTCAATCCAACCCAGCTGAATATCAAGTTAAGTTTTCAGGTTTTTGAACTATGCTCAAATGAACCTTTTATTTTTAGTGGAATTGAATTAACATAGAGAAAGTGTTATTTAACAGAAAATCATGTTTCGATGATAATCATCCTAAATTGGAAGCTAATTGGCAGAATATTTAACACTGATTTATGCTCATGCTCTCATTTTCTTTTTCAATGCTGTCAATCTGCGATCACATTTCACAAACGATGTTCTTGAATGCTATTTGTTTTGCTGATGAACTGTATGGTTATGATACTCTGTTGCAGGATTTATTGGGATGGCGTTGTCTTATGGTCTTTCATTAAACGCGTCCCTAGTTTCCTCTATTCAAAATCAGTGCACGCTAGCAAATTACATCATCTCTGTAGAAAGGCTTCATCAGTACATGCATATCCCAAGTGAAGCCCCTGAAATCATAGAAGGCAACCGACCTACGCCTGATTGGCCAGCTGTTGGCAAAGTGGAGCTCCAAGATTTGAAGGTAATTCAACATTAATAACAAAGAAAATCCTACCTTTCAATTTTGTTTAGAAAAGGTCATGTATGATCTGGACTTTTATGGTTTATAAAGATTATAATACTGAGAAAGCAATGTCAAGCAGATCAGATATAGACCAGATACTCCGCTCGTTCTTCGGGGGATAAGTTGCACATTTGAAGGAGGGCACAAGATTGGAATAGTTGGGCGGACCGGCAGTGGGAAGACGACCTTGATCGGCGCATTGTTTCGTCTGGTGGAGCCGGCAGGGGGAAAAATCATCATTGATGGCCTCAATATCTCCACAATCGGTCTTCATGATCTGAGATATCGTTTCGGGATCATTCCACAAGAACCGACCCTTTTTCATGGTACTGTCAGATTCAATTTGGATCCCCTAGCAAAACATACTAATCAGGAAATCTGGGAGGTAATATTACGACTGACATGTGTTTTTCCTTTTCCTTTCACTGTATGAAATGAGAGAGCAGCCAAGTTCTGGGAAAATGAATGAAGAAGCCCCAAATTTCACATTGTCCCAAAACTCTGACCCAACTTGGGCATCAACCTTTTGATTTTTGGCTTGTTTCTTTCGAGAATGCTGAGTCATGTCATCAATTACCAGATAGATTTTAATACAGTTGCTGATATTAATTGTGTTGTCTTTCATATCGAGAAGGTGCTTGAGAAGTGCCATCTTCGGGAGGCGGTTCAAGAGAAAGGAGAGGGTTTGGATTCTCCAGGTGAGTGTTTTAGAATATGGAGGGCTGTTCATGTTTCTGCTGCAAATCATTATAACAAGTCTGAAATTGCAGTTGTAGTAGACGGGTCAAATTGGAGCATGGGGCAGCGGCAGTTGTTCTGCCTGGGACGTGCTTTGTTGAGGAGAAGCCGGATACTAGTGCTCGACGAAGCCACAGCATCAATTGACAACGCAACGGATGCAATTCTTCAGAAGACTGTAAGGGATGAGTTTGCTGACTGCACTGTCATTACAGTCGCCCACAGAATCCCGACTGTGATGGACTGCACAATGGTGCTTGCTATCAGTGATGGTGAGCTTCTTTATTTCCTTATCTGAGTATTAGTGCATTTTCTCCAAACAACGCCTGTTGGAAGCATACCAATGGCTTGGTTTGAGCTTAAGATTGTGGCCCACTCAGGTGTCCAATAGGCCTGAAATTTCAGCTGAATCGGTTTTCTGGGGTGCCGATTTTGAGGAACAGTTAAGATTTTTTAACACATGGCGCGTATGTTCAGGTGTGCGAGAGATGGTCAATCTACCCCTTGCTAACCTCTTCTTATTCTTCTTCTTTTGGTTGGCAAAGGCCAGCCTCTGTAGATATAATGAGAAATGAGTGGGTGGCATCCAAACACACCCCTAGTAATTCAGGCTCCTGCTTGAAAATGCAAGTTATTGGACCAGCCTTAATATTCTTCTAGAGTGAAAGCTCCATCGTATCAATTTGTTTTATGGCTTTCTGCCGGAATGGCTCGGAAAAGCTTAAAACCCTAGGGAGAAATGATGTTAATTTTTCTTCTCAGGGAAATTAGTGGAGTATGACGAGCCAATGAAGCTGATGAAGAGAGAAGATTCGCTGTTCGGGAAGCTTGTTAAAGAGTACTGGTCTCACGCTGCAAATGCCGGCAGCCAGCCCACGATTTTGTGACAAACTCCATCAGTAGCAATCTCAGATGCAGTCCTTTTCTTTTTGGTTTGGCGTGAGCTGTAGCCTCTCCACTACTGGTTTGAAATCACTACAATTGTTTCAGAGAGTTTGTGACTGGCTCCTCCAGCATGCCTTGTCCCATCGGACCCATTTCTCCATACAGAGAGACAGATGATTGGAATCGTACTTTTTTTTTTGGGCACCGCTGTGGATGGGCCATAATATGAAAATCTCGCTGATTGGTAATTCTGGCAATTGATGGTCAGGATTAACCTTCGTTATGGTTATTGGCAAGTGTCAGAAAATAGACTATTCCTATCATCTGACCACCTCTGCATGTGAGCTCTATGAGGCCAGAGGCACGCGAAAACCCCAAGCTAGTATACATACAACTTCTGCAGGCCCTTCAGAAATAATAAGCAGCAAAGCTCCTGCTGCTGTGGCCAATTTTTGGGGATCAAAATCTCAATGCTAATATAGGAGAGGGTCTTAAAGTATGTTGACGGTCCAGATTCTTGCTTCCTGGGAATTTGGTTGGGATTGTGAATGGTTTATTGGCGTAATTTTGTTAAGAAGATGCTGACTTACAAAGAAGTGTGTTGTATATAGTCGCCACCTTTTCCAGAAAAGGTACAATGCGCTCGAGCTGATTTTAACGTCCCATGAGGTCGAGTTGTGTGGCCCACTGTGATGTTTTTCGAACATCTACCCCATCAGTCAGATGCACCATTCCACCGTGTACATAGGTCTCAAAACTCAAGTCAATCCGTGACTTTTGTGGGCCACACTACATACAGAAGTGGAGAGGGGCCGTGTACCATTAAAACATTCATAACCATTTTTGAGGGCCTACCGACATGTGGTTTGCAAATCCATCCCATCCATTATGTGTGTCCCACTTGAATGAGGGTTCAGACCAAGTTTCAGGAGCATGAAATACTCCGGTGGGCCCCACCAAGTGCTTTTAAATGTTTTAACGGTGTCTTCACACAATTTTAGATGGTATGGCCCACCTGAGTTCTGTATACGGCTGATTTTTGGGGTATCCCATAATTTAAAGGGGACCCATCAAATGCACGGTGTTGATGGTCGAAGCACATCACGGTGGG
>JAJHSJ010000003.1:104755230-104811212 GCA_021015155.1 Magnolia officinalis
ATGTTTAGGTAGTCGTTGTACTGTAGACAAGGACGTAGTGTACGACCGAGTTCGTAATGAGTAAACCGACGAAAGGTGCGGACTATAAACATTTAGGTCATGGTTTCAAAGCTTTCAATGTCAGTTAATATGAATTTATGACTGACTTGATCGCTGTCACATGTACTTAGATACGATGTTTTCCATGTATTACACATGTATGAACTATGTTGAAATATGATGCATTCCATGTGTTGTCGAAATGTTTAAATGAAGTGAGATCATGAGTTGTGCTTGCCATGACTATTAATCTAGGAATACGTAATTGTTGTACGTATGATAACTCCTTTGTGAAAGGATTTGCCATAATATATGTTATAACTAATTTATTACGTGTATGTTACAATGTGTAGTCTAAGTGTTTGATAAATGTCTGAATGAGAAATTGTGCTTGTTGAAATGTATTTAATAGAGTTTTGAGATAAGATTCTCAATTACCTTATCTATAGTACAATTTCCTTCATGTAACCTATCTTACTACTACGTGATTTATGGATGAAATGCTTATGTATGACACATGTGCACTATTGTATTGACTATCATATATGAAAACTTATTGTATTTGAGTATGATTAGACTAATACGTAGTTCAGGTAATCGGTAATGGTTTCCGATTGAGTGACTGAATTAGTTTCATCACCACACGGACACGTTCGATGAATCCGAGTCGTACGGTGATTATCGACAGTGGTTAGGCCACGAGGAGTACGTATGCGCTCCATGTCAATTAATTTAGCTTGCGTTCGTACTAATCAAACTTGTCAAGTAACCCGATTAGCCTAATGTGTTTTTACCATGTATGGACCTACTGTTTGAATTTAAGGTACCACTTACCAGTGTAAAAGCCCGTTTAACCTTGGTACCACAATCTGTTAAGACTCATGAGTCGGCCATGGTGGTGTATGAGACACCGTGGTCAAGCCGTCGGCCACCTACGCTGGGGTGACAAGCCTCCTCGTAATGACCAGTGAACAACTCAAAATTGTGTGCCGAATATGGTGGTGTATGGGACACTGTATTCAAGCTGTCAGCCTACGATCAGGTGACGAGCCTCTCGTAGTGACCTTAAGTATAAACTAGGCCTACGTTCAGGTGACGAGCCTCTCTCCGTAGCAACCTGAACTTGCCTATCCACTGTTTTTTCAAATCATGGGTGATTTGCCCTATTGACTTGCTTACCGTAATGTGATTAACTAGGATTGAACAACCCTAGATGGATCATTTTTTGGGTAAATTATATAAATGGAGGTACATAGCTTCCTGAATCTGGTATGAATAAGCCTAATTAAATATTGGCTAACACGACCATGCACTGCATTGCATGTGCTTTGGCGAGGAAGCGCACATATGAGGAGTATTGTATGCGCGATCGTGCGATAATGTCGCTGAGGGAGTGCAGGCGAAAGCATGCATCATATAAAATACCATTCCTGCATTAACAAGAGTACTTAGACATGATTGTTGTATTGCTTTATCGTTACTGCTGACTGAATTGTAACATAATAATAATAAACCTTTGCCTTATAGCTCCACTGATTGATCACTCACTCCCACTTTGGGACGGTGTTTTTAAAACACCAACCAGACTCTGTTTTAGCTGCAGATGATGGCGAGGCTTACGAGCGGAGCTTGAATTCTACGACGATAAGGAGGAGTTCTCGTATATGCAGCTATCAAGCTGGTTTATGTAGACCATGTACTGATCGACGGGATTACAGGGATACGAAATAGTTGGACACTACACTACACTTTGTCATTTTGTATATTTTGGAAGAAACATATATATATTCATCAGCCTGGTGACATGATCATACTCTGGGAGTTTATAACCACTTATATACTTTATATATCTATCATAATCTTCTACTTGCTTAACTTAATTATCTCTAGAGTATGATATGATGTTTTGGTATAATCCCACTTATGTTTAATGCACTAATATGGATAACATTTAAACATCATTATCTATGTTGCATAAGTGATGCGTTGTAATTCGGGAGTTGAGCTTCTACTTGATGACCCTGATTTTCGGGGCGTTACAATTACAATACCTCACACTAACACGCCCTGATCTTTCATTTAGTGTTAACTATGCATCTCAATTCATGCATGCTCCTACCTTGGCAGATTTGAAAATGGTTCAACGTATCCTACAATATGTCAAAAGGAACTATTGACATAGACTACATTTTTCTTCAAATACTACACTTTCTGTTTGCTTTTTCAGATGCAGATTGGGCAGGGGTGTCCTACTACGAGATGTTCCACTACTGACTACTGTACCTACCTTGGAGGAAATCTTATCTCTTGGTATACAAAGAAGCAACATACAATTTCTCGATCAAGCATAGAAGTAAGTACCGAGCCATGGCTAACACAGTAGCTGAACTCACATGGATGACCTTCATTCTCAAAGATCTCCGCATTCCATAAGCATCTCCTCTCATACTCTACTGCGACAACCTTAGTGCTCTTCATATGACAGTTAATCATGTGTTCTATGGATGAAGTAAACATATTGAGTTGGATTATCATTTTTGTGCGTAAACGCGTTGCGCTTGGACTATTTATCACTCGACATATCTCCACTACTAACCAAGTTGCAAACCTCTTCACAAAGTCAATGTCAAAGGCAGCCCTTCATTATTTTCAAACCAAACTTTGCCTCCAATCCTGACACAGTTTGCGGGAGGATATTAACACATGTCACAGCTCAGCAACTATGGCCTCAATCAGTGGAGGTGATAAGTTGGAGATACAGCCTCGATCAGTGGAAGTGATAAGGTTGGAGATATGACAACAAATGTTATGGAGATTTGTAGGCCTCAATCAATGGAGAGACGTTGAAGGATATCGGCAGTAGCAGATTTTATGGAGATTCGTATAAATTTCTTGTTTCTGTAAAAATGTAAGGTAGAGTGTTCACATTGCAATCAATTGAAATAAAAAAGGTATTTTTTCTTTAGTATCCAACCCATGACGTATAAAATCCAAACATTAATGGTTAGATTATCTGCAAATCAAGTATATAAAACATGAGATAACAACAAAAAAGAAGACATCATCCAATACGTTTGTTGAGGGATCCTTTGGCCGCTGGCCATACATAGCCTAAACACATGTCCCTCTCACTCATCTATGTGAAGATTCGTTGAGCACGTGCAAATCACCATCTGCACCCATTTGTAACTTTGTTCATCATGTTGTACATATGCTCTATTTGTCCATTAATGAATAAATATGTACAATTAAAATATATGATATGTACAGTTAAGATAGAAATTAGGCGAACCCACTTTTATATCTTTACACTACAGTAAATGGTTAAATATTTTAATTGAAGTTAAAAGAGTATTTTTATAACTTGAAGGCTTATATTTTATAGGCCACCTCTTGCCAACTTTCAGGCTTCCCTAATTCTAGCTGACTTTCTCCTTTCGTTTCCCTCTTTCCTCATCTCGCTCGCTGTGCACTGTACGTGTGATACCCCTACTTGGGGACATGGATCGCATACGGACACTGTCAATGGCCACATTGCAACTAGACAGAGCTATGTAGGCTTCACAATGATGTATGTGTTTTATCCACTCCGTTAATAATCATTTTGGATCATTATTTTAGGGCATGATCCTGAAAACTAGGCAGATCCAAATCTTATCTGGACCACAACACAGGAAAATAGTGGTGATTGAACACCCATCATTAAAACTTCCAAGGGCCCATTATAATGTTTATTTGCCATCCAACCCTGATTACGTGGATGAAGGAAAACACAAATATTAACTTGATCTAAGACTTTTGTGGCCACTAAGAAGCTTTTGATGGTGGGTGTTCAATCACCACTATTTCCTATGGTAATTAGTTTAATTTGTTGTTTACTTTGTCTCCTGGGCATAGTTTGGTGATGGAATCCATTCTAATTCATATACCTTTCATCTCTTTAAAACTATATCAAAGGAAGTCCAGTTAATTTCCATGGTTACATTCTGAATGAAGATGAGACTCTAAGTTCAGTCAGTTTTAATGCAGGCATAAGATCTCCCTGATCTTTACAAGTGGATCCTCTAAATCCCTAGCTTCTTTTCTTGAATTCTTTAGTTTTAGTTTAATTGTTCACCATTATTCCTCCAAGTCATTCAGTTTAGATTTTATCTTATTCTAGTTCTAGTTCTATTTAGTTTCAAATTACGTACAAGATCCAGTCCCTTGGGATTCGACTCACCGAGTTTATTACTACATCACAACCCTATACTTGGGGAGTGAACACCCACCGTGTTGTTTATTTGCAATCTAACCTTTTCATAAGGTCATATAGATCTGGATGAAACAGAAATATTAGATTGATCCAAAACTTATGTGGTCCCCACAAAATTTTCAATGGTAGGCATTTAACCCCACCGTCTAGTCTACTTTTATCCTTGAATCTCACTTATTTTTGAGCTCATAATTTAAAATATATAGAAAAATGGATGGACGGTGTGGGTGAAAGACATACATCATGGAAACCCCCTCGGAGCCCCAACCTATCCCCAGCTCAGAACAAGCAGGGTAGTACCTAATCCACATCCCCATTTCATACATCTAGTTGTATTTGGACTCATAGGCATTCTTATTGCCTATCCTGACCATCCATTAGGACCATTACTCTTCTTCAACTGTCATTTTTATTTTAGAAATATGATTTTCATTGAGTAACAGTTTGGATTATCCCATCTATACAGTTCTTTCAAACCATCTTATCAAAAATAGATTGAACCAAGTGGACGTTCCAGATAGTTGAAATGAAAATTAAAATAAAATACGAAATGCAACTAAGTGCATGAGAGGGATACAGTGCTCATAAGTTGGCAGCATGGATTTGAGTGCATTCCAGAATTTAAAAGTGGTTTAACAACATGAATTTGAAGTTTTTTTAGAATAAAAAATATATAAATTACATAGTTTTAATGTGTTTGAAATCTTTTCATTTTGCTCTGTTTTGAAATACATAGCTACTTTTTAATGGCTGCAGAGACACGTGTGACAAAAGTTTCCTAAGTTACTAATTCATTTATATGTGACTATGGTGTGGCCTACCTGATGAGATATAGGCCTCAACTTTAAAAATCTTATCATCACTACACTGGGGTTCACTTGATAAAGAATGGATAGGATAGAAGTAACAAGATGGGCCACACCAAATAAAACCATGAAGAACAATCCAAAATTATTTTCACTTGCTGCTGCATGTGATGGTTGGAATTTCTTGACTTTTTGAGGAGAGTAGTGATGTATAGCGGGTCGTGGACAATTTTATGGCCAAGATGGATAAGAAAATGTCCGGTCGACATCTGAAATAATCCGGACCGCCAAACCTTAAATCGGGCGTATCGCAATCCGGAATGAATTATCGGGCGTAAAATATATGCTTTTAAGGTATAACAAGCTACTTTAGGCACCCAACCCCACTATGCCAGGTTGCGCAAGCCGGATTTGTGAAATACCACCAGACGGTCGTTTTCCTATTTTAATTTAATTCCATTTTAACTATAAATAATAGTTTTAGTTTGATCCATTGGGCTTTAAGAGTTGCACCCATCGCCAGAAGTGCTGAGAATAATTAGGAGAATAGCTTGGTGAAGCCAAATAGAACACTATTTTTGGCCGAAAACCTAGCGCACTAGTCGACATCACGACCGTCTATAAATAGTAAGTTGCGAATTATAAGAATTTTAGTTGTAATTTGATTATGATTTCTCTCTCATTGCTTAATATCCTTATTCAAAGGGTTGTGAACTCATTTAATTCATTCACCAATCAATTTCGAATTTTATAGAATCTATTTTCTATTTTCTTTGTTCTTTTTCTCATGGATTTGAGGAGTCTTTGTAAGGAGTTCAGAAAAGTTCAATGGATTTGGAATAGTTATCCCTTTGAGGAAGACGGTGCTCGACCTCACGTTCTTCCCTGAGTCAAGTAGACACTCAACCGTGGTGAAAACATCAAAGTGAGGCTAGGCCTTAAAAAGTCTTTCTGTTGCACCTTCCCACCCTAAAGAATATTGGACTAAATAAATATCCAACCTCGGCTGGATAAAATCCAAACATTAATGGCTAGATTATCTGTCAATCAAGTATATAAAACATGAGATAACAACAAAAAAGAAGACATCATCCAGTACGTTTGTTGAGAGATACTTTGGCTGCTGGCCATACATAACCTAAATGCATGTCCCTCTCACTCATCTATGCGAAGAGTTGAGAGATACTTTGGCTGCTGGCCATACATAGCCTAAATGCATGTCCCTCTCACTCATCTATGCGAAGAGTTGAGAGATACTTTGGCCGCTGCAGGCCATACATAGCCTAAATGCATGTCCCTCTCACTCATCTATGGGATGATTCATTAAGAACGTGCCAATCACCATCTGCACCCATTTGTAACTTTATTCATCATGTTGTACATATGCTATATTTGTCCATTAATGAATAAATATGTACAATTAAAATATACTATATGTACAATTAAGATAGAAATTAATTAGGTGGGTCGACTTTTATATATTTACACTATAGTATATGGTTAGATATTTTAATTAAAGTTAAAAGAGTATTTTTATAACTTGAACATGTGACTCTTATCCAAGCTCTTCACCTACCAAAACCAACTGAAGGTTTATATTTTATGGGCCACCTCTTGCCAACTTGGGGGGAAACGGATTGGCTACTCCCCCTGCCACCAGCCAATGGCTGGTGGTCGGTGCTCTGTGGGCCTTTCTATGATGTATGTGTTTCATCCACGCCGTACATTTATTTTTCTATATCATTTTATGTTATGAGACAAAAAAATGTTATATACCAATCTCAAGTGACCACATTACACAAAACAGTGTTGAATGAATATCGACCATTAAAAACTTTTGGGAGCCAAAATAGTTTTGGATCAAGCTGATCTTTGTTTTTTCCCTTCATCTGGGTATGACCTAATCAACAGATTGGATGTCAAATAAACAGTACAGTAAGCCTCAGGAGGATTTTAATGGTGGATATCCAATCACTATTGTTTTCCTGTGGTGTGGTCCACCTGAGATTTATATCCCTCTAATTTTTAGAATCAAGCCTTAAATGATCTGTAAAAATGGATGAACGGAACGGATGAAACACACACATCATGGTCGGTGCTCTGTAATCCGTTTCCTACTTGGGGACATGGATCGTTCATACGGACACTGTCAATAGCCGTACATTGCTACTGGATAGAGCCATGTGGGCCTCTCGATGATGTATGTATTTTATATCTATTCTTTCAATTCATTTTTCATTTTTGATCATTATGTTAGGGCATGAGCCTGAAAACTAGGTAGATCCAAATCTTAGCTGGACCACAATACAGGAAAATAGTGGTAATTGAACACCCATCATTAAAAATTTCAAGGGCTCATTATAATTTTTATTGGCCATCCAACCTTCTGATTACGGCCCACATACCTTGATCAAGTAAAAACACAAATATCGACTTGATCTAAGACTTTTGTGGCAACTAAGAAGCTTTCGATGATGGGTGTTCAATCACTACTATTTCCTGTGGTCCACCTAAGATGTGGATTTAACTCATTTTTTAGGCCAAAGACTAAAATGAGCTAGAAAAATAGATGGACAGTCTGAATAAAACACATACATCATGCATCATGGTGGGGACCACAGATCATGGTCCAGTAGCTATTACTAATGTTAGTATATATGCAGTCAACATCCATGATTTGGATGCCAATTGGGTGGTGAAGAGGTCACTGCTCACCTCATTGGGCAAATGGCGTGGCCAAATTTGATTGGTGGGATCATATGCTGTAAGAGATGAGACGGAACCAGTTTAAAGGTTTTTAGATAGAGTGCATAGTCCACCATCTCTGACAACGGTCACCTTGTTTCATCGGCCTAGCTGGTCACCACACAATCGGCATCCTAACTATGCTAATCCCTAACAGCCGCTGGTAGCATTGTATGGAGATTCCATGGATCCTTGACTGTGGGCCCACCTAATGTGTCTGTTTGAATCCACGCCACTGATCTGTTTATCCAGCTCATTTCATGACATGAGCCCCAAAATAAAGTAGATCCAAATCTCAAGTGGACCACCCAGGAAGTTTTTAATGGTGAGCATTCAATCACGTTAGTTTTTTTTTTTTAGCTGGCAACTGAATACTGATGGACAGCGCTAATATAAAACGTACACCGACGTAGCACAAGACCAAACCATCCACAATCACAAATAGAAAATGAAACAGGTTAGCCTTGAGCTGGATGGTAACGTCTCCACTACAGACGTAGCATGCGTCCAAGCCATCAATGTGATCGAGGGTGAAGGTGGACACGGATGCCTTAAGAAATCGTACACCTGCGCGTAATCTATTAAATCAAACCGTCCAAAATCTTGGTTCTATTTAGATTTCTCGTAACCTGCAAATTACACGAATTTGATTTGAAGCTCGCTATTTGGTGGACATTTAGAGGTAGTTAACGGTCCACATCCAACAGACAAATGCTCATTAATTAATGGTTGCGAATGTTTCAATCAGTCAGAATTTTGTAGGATGAATCATCTGCAGCGGACCTTGCTATTGTACATTTAATTTGAATTAACATATGCCACAATTCTCAGTGCCTGTGTATCATTCATTACATTCTATTCTGCCAGAGTACCTTCAGGCCTATAAATAATAGGGAGGTTGGCCTGATTATCAAATCTGTAACAAAACGGGCACACTACACCCTAGATCAACGGTCGCTCAATCTCTCAATCATAGGAAAGAAATATCGAAATTAAAATATTTTTGGTAATGGGATAGGAAGCCTAATTCACGGCAAAGCTTCGGAGTTGAGATTAACCTATGATATGTTGAGTGGGCTCACCATGATGTGTGCATGACATCCAATTCATGTGCGCCACATGTCTTTGGCGCAAGGATTTAGATGATATTAAGTTGGATGAAATTGCTTTTTCTTTTTTTTTTTTCTTTTTCAGTAAATGCAATTGTTGGTGGCTTATCTCTTAATGTTGTGGGAGTGAGTCCATTCGCTTTAGTGTTTGGATCATGTAGGATGTATAGAGGTGGGCATTTCTGACCCGATCCGGCGGATCCGATTAGATCTGACCCGATCAGACCCGTTCCGAACATAACTGACGGTCTAGATTGGGCCTGATTGAGTCTGGATTTTCAGATCCGTCTGTTTTTCAAATCGGTCCGGATAGACGTCGATCCGGACAGATTCAGACCGAAAACTGGAATCGAGTGGAACCGCACCGAATCGAACAGACCCGACTCGAGCGGGTACTATAAAAGGAATTTTTATTTTTTTACCCTACCCTAACCCTAATCTTTTACCCTCTCGCTCGGCCTCTCCCCTCTTTTACCCTACTCGAACAACCAAACGATTGCTCCTGAGTCCTGCCCGACGCGGCAACGCCCGTTCTGCCCGACGCTAGTCTCCTCTCTAGATTTTTCATCTTCTTCAACACTTGTTCTTCCCAACGCCAGTCTCCTCTGCATCGAATCGGGTAAGTAATTTAGGTTTTTTTTATAATTATTATTTCTTTGATTTCTTTTACCCTAACCTCGCATGATTTCTTTTGCCCTCTTCTTCTTCAACATCCCGTCGAATCGGGTAAGTGATTTAGCAAGAAATGGAAATTTTGTTTTCTTCTTGTTTGAGAATTTTTGGAAGATTGGTTATCTGCCATGAGACATGAAGTTTTTGCAGTTTAGAGATATGGAAGTGAGCACAGAAGAGGCTTCCCTGCAGAGGAGCCAACAACTCAGAGAGCTGTACCGTACAATACAACTGGGGAAACTAACCAACCAGCCCGCCGACCATGCACTGCACTCTCTCAGAATGGTTCTATCTTATGTGCGTCTCCTTCTCTTTTCCTCCTAGTGTCGGGTAAGTCTCCAAGAGTGTTGTATTTTTATTAGTTTTATTTTTTGGGCTAGGACCCCTTCATGGTGGGCCCCACCTCGTGAATGGTCAGAATCCCATCACAAACCTTTACAAAACCCCATAAGTGCACAATCGAACCGAATCTGGCCAAATCCGATTCGACTCGATTTTCCTGACCGAGTCGGACTCGGATCGGTTAAGCCCAGTATGAATTAGGATCGGATCGAGTTAGATGACCCTGACTCGGTCCTGGATTGGACCGAGTTCGGGTCAAATTATTCAAAACTCGAACTGAATCAAGTTGGACCCAATCCGAGTCAACTTGGTCCGATGCCCAGCTCTAAGAATGTATGGCTTAAATACATATTTTGATTCATGTAGTATTTAGTTATACATGAAAACAATTAACAATCTTGAAAACTATGTTTGAAAACTACACTGGTAAGTAAGGTGGGGCCCATCTTGATGTTTGTGAGGAATCCACCCCGTCCATCCGTTTTGTGAGATTGTTTTAGGACATGCTGCCAAAAGTCAAGCGGATCCGAAACTCAAGTGGGCCATACAAGAGGAAATAATGGGGAAAGAATTTCCTACCATTGAAACCTTCCCGAGCTCCACCTTGATGTTTATATATCATCCCAACCATTTATAAGGTCATTCCTATCAAGATGAACTGACAACACAAAAAACCTTAGCATAATACAAAACTTTTGTGGCCATATGAATGATTCAATGGTGGTCACTCAATCCCTATTGTTTTCTCTCGTGTGGGCCACTTGAGTTTTAAATATATCTCATTTTTGTTCACATGCCCTAAAATAATTTTGTAAAATAGATGGACGGAGTGGATTCCTCACAAATATTAAGGTGGGCCCCACCTCCTTTCCCTGCGTTAAGAACTTCCTGCATAACTCCTTTCAGGAGGAAATTACACCGATTGAGCGGAAAGGATTGCCGTAAGCCCTCCCTAGCCCTTCGTGCTCCGTGTACACGACCCAATGTTAGAAACCTATATTGAATCAAAGAAAGGATGATTTTTCTTGCCATGGGATTTGAAGTCACATCTCACTTAATACGGGCTAATCCCTGACACCAAACAGGCCCAAATCAGGCCAAATCCAAAAATCAGGTCAGGTAAGCTGGATTAGGACAACGGTCGCTAAAAACTTCTTAGATTTTGTGTGGTATATGCTACATTCCGAATCTGGCCTCAGCCAGGATGATGAACGGGTGCCTTAGATAAAGGCCATTCCAAAACATAGGTAAGCCACACCAAATGATTTTAGCAGTTTTTAGGCATGGTATCATGTGGTATTGGCCATCAGAGCTTCAAAGAGAACACGAGGGGCACGCATGATGGACGGATTGGATGTCAATGTAAACATCCAGTGGGCCCAAAAATCGAAGTGTACCTTAAAAATAATCTAAAAACTTTGAAGTGTATACGGCCTCCAAAAGGATCACCACTCGTGAGTAGCGTGCCGCCACATGGACTGATGAGATTATCAGACGACTTGAATCATCCGTCTTCTTACTACCATAAATATATAAGCTGTTGTTCTATAACCTAGATTTCACATCATGGACGTTCTGATCATTAGACCATTTTGCGTATGAGACTCCTAGCAGAGACATGAAAAAGACGAAGATTCGCCAGAATATGAGACTGCTTGCGGAGACGCATGAAAAAGACGGAGACGCATGAAAAGACAGATTCGCCAGAAATATCACATGGAGCTTCCACATGTGGCCAGTAGAGTCAACAAAAGGCCAATATATGCTCGCGATCACTTCATTAGCAATTTCGTCAGCATGCATCGCATGAAGAAATAGACTAAAACATACAAACAAGGTACATATCTTTTCTCACAAAATACAAAGGAAAAAGACATCACATCGACACCTAAAAATATTCCCTGCCGAACAAAGGAAGCGGATTGCGTGGTGTTCCCTATGCCACCCTCAGTGGTGTGTTGACGTCACTAAATTCGTGGCCCACCCCTGATGTGTATTATATCTATACTGTCCATCTATTCTGCGAGGTCATGATCCAAAGCTTAAGTAGACCACCACTAAAGCAGCGGGGACAATGATTCCTTTGGTTGAAATCCCACATAACTTAGTGACGTCCACAGCTGGGCGAATCCCTTGGGATTAAGAGGGATGGGATGGATTTTAAGGTAATGATGGTAGTGTCAGTGGATTGGTTTAAGATCCATGGGATTGCTATATCCTAGGCAAGTTCACTGGTATGTTTGGCACGTCGGACATATCCTGGGATTTTACCTTCCAATCCGTCTAACCAAGGGATGGAATCAATTTTAAGGTAATGATGGTGATGTCAGCAGATTGCTCATATCCCGGGACAAGTTCACTAGTCTATTTGGCTCGTAATGCATATCCCGGGATATTGTGATCCCATCTCTTAATACCGTGAGATCGGTCCGGCGAAATAGGCACTAAGAAGATTGGTTGGTGTACCTCACACCAGCAACATAGCTGCTGCATTGAAGTCAGTAAGTTCTATAAGTCTGATCATGAGGTATGTGTTATATCCAAATTGTCCATAGATTTGGCTAGCTCGTCTTAAGACTTGAGACGAAAAATAAGAAAGATATAACTATCAAGTGGACCACACTGAGAAAAGCAGTGAGGGATTGAATGTCTACCATTGAGACCCTTTTTGGGGTCACAGAAGTTTTGGATCAATATGAAATTTGTTTTTCCTCTTCATTCAGGTCTTTGTGACCTTATGAACAAATTGGATGGAAAATAAACGTTATGGTGGGCCTTATGAAATGTTTAACTGTGAAAATCATTATCTCTGCTGCTATTTATAGTATGGTCCATATAATCTTTGGATATGATTTATTTTTTCCAGCGATGCTTTAAAATACTCTCTAAAAATAGATGAACGGAATAGATATAATAAATACTTCACCGTAGGAATCATATAACTTTAATCTCCTTTGAACCGTTCGTCCAACTAGGAGCTTGAAGAGCACCAGTGCTCGTCTTCACACGACACGTGCCTATAACAACTATACATCAGGCTGTGTGGTACACTAACCAATCCGCTTCGGATTGGGCGGGTAGCTATATGTACAGTTAAGGAGAGAACGTGATGGAAGCCGGTTGGCTGGTGTACCTCACACCGGCTATATAGCTGACTTATTGACGTAAATAAGGCCTGTGGGTCTAATCATGAGGTATGTGTTATATTTAAACCGTTCTTCCATTTGGCAAGCTCATTTTAAAACTTGAGACAAAAAATAAGATAGATCTAACTATCAAGCTAGCCGTGCTACAAAAAGCAGTGGGGGATTGAACGTTTACCATTGAAACCCTTTTTGGGGTCAAAGAAGTTTTGAATCAATATGAAGTTTTTTTTCCTCTTAATTCAAGCCTTTGTGACCTTATGAATAGATTGAATGGAAAATAAATGTTATGGTGAGCCCTATAAATTGTTTTATGGTAAAAATCATTATCTTCACTACTATTTGTGGTGTGGTCCAGATGATCTTTGGATATGATTCGTTTTTTGGATAATGCTCTAAAATGATCTCTAAAAATAGATAAACGGTGTAGATATAATAAATACATTACTGTAAGGCCCATGCAACTTTGATCTCATTTGAATCGTTAGTACTACTCGGAACTTGAGGAGCGCACGACATGTACCTACAGCAGGTATCTAGCTGGTGTGTGGTACACCAGCTAATCCCCTTCCAACATGAGAAGGGTCATGATGAGAAATTAGTGACCCTAATGATGTGATTTTCTTTTTAATTAATGCCAATGGTACCAACCCATGACATCAGCTGTCCATCTGATGGGCATTGTTTTTTATGGTCCGGGCTATGATCCAAAATAATGACATGGAGTTTCTCACCTGAAAGTGGAGGACATTACTACTTTATTTTCAACCGTCCATCATAATACAACCAATAGAACTTCTTTTACCTTTTCTTTTAACATCTACATAAATCTTAATTTCCAAAGGCAAGATGCAAAACGACGGACGCATCTTGGTAATAACTAATAACCCCGCTGTTCCATTGCTAGGAATTAGCGGGGTTCTGAGGGCCCACCGTAATGTATGGGTTTCATCCACCCCACCCATCCATTTTTCCATATCATTTTAGGTTACATATAACCAAAACTAAGGTAGCTCCACGGCTCAAGTGGACCACACCACAGGAAACAGCGGTGATGATGACATCCACTAATGAAACCTTTCTAGGGCCCACTGTGATGGTTGATTGCCATATTTATTACGTCACATAGATATGGATGAAAGGAAAAATTAAAAACATCAGCTTGATCCAAATCTTCTGTGGGCCAAATAAATAAAATCAACGGTAAGTGTTTAATTACCACTATGTGGTTCACTTGAGCTTTAGATCTGCCTTGTTTTTTTTTTTTTTTTTTAGCTTGTACCTAAAATGATAAGGGAAAATGGATGAACGTATGGATTCAGAATTCGAGTCAATGGGACCAAAGTAGCATATGGCTTAACGGAAGAAGCTAGAATAGGGCTGTCAATGAGCTGGGCCAGGTTGGGATATCATATCTTGAAAAGGCCTGGACTAACGGCCCAGTCCCAACAGTTCAAAATCCAGGCCTATTCCAACCCCTGGCCCAGTCCCAACAGTTCAAAATCCAGGCATATTCCAACCCCTGGCCCAGTCCCAACAGTTCAAAATCCAGGCATATTCCAACCCCTGAACCAGCCCTGTGACATCCCTAAGTAGCAGCAACACAACACGCATTAGCTTGTCTTGGGCTTTCTGGAACCCAGATGAAACTTCTCATGGTATAAACCACGGGAAGCGAGAGAGATTCGGCTTTCCATGGATGATGGTGCACAGAAATCCCCTTTGCACCAAAACATGATTTACCAAGAAAAAATTTGAAGTGCTTGTTGGGATTCCCGCTACCGCCATTGACAGTGGGATTTTTAGTTGTGAAACGCAGAGCTCATGGTTGGTTGGTTATTCCAACAACACAAAATATCTAGATGGACCATGATCTATACAATTTTAACCGGGTTTGAAAATAAGCCATTAAGTATGGGCCAATTTCCATTCTCTCCTTCCTTCTCTCTTCATTTCTCTCCTTCTCTCTCCCGGTTTCCCACATCTCCTCCTCTCTCCTCTTTCTCTCTCCTCTCTCTCTTTAAACTCAACTCGATCCGACTTGATTCGGTTTTCCAGACCAAGTCGAACTCAATTCAGGTCAAGTCAGCAAGGATTCGGATCGAATCGAGTCAGTCTTGCCGGACTCGGTCCCGGATCAAATCGAGTTCAAGTTAAGTTTTTGAAAAATTAGATTGAGTGGAGTTGGACCCAATCCAGTCTCACTCTATTCGATGCCCACCTCTACACGGAGCTTCCTCATGTGGCCAGTAGAGTCAACAAAAGGCCAAAATATGACCGCTATCACTTCATTAACAATTCCGTCAGCACGCATCGCACTAAAAAATAGACCTAACAACATACAAACAAGGTACATATCTTTTCTGGCAAAATACAAAGGAATAGGCATCACATCGACACGGAAAAATATTCCCTATCGAACAAATGAAGTGGATTGCGTGGTTGTCCCCGAGGTGGGTGGTGTGTTCACGTCACCAATTTCATGGCCCACCATGATGTGTGTTATATCTATACTGTCGTCTATCTATTTGGCGAGATCACGATCCAAAACTCAAGTAGACTACACCACTAAAGCAGTGGGGACAATGATTCCTACGGTTGAAATCCCAAATAACTTAGTGACGTCAACACACCACGGAGGTGGTAGTGTGTGGCACACCATGCAATCCGTTCCCACCAAGGAATATGTGGACACATTGGGCGGGTGGGCTATGCGTACGGTTAAGAGAGAACATGAGAAGGGTCATGATGAGAAATTAGAGACCCTAATGATGTGATTTTCTTTTTAATTAATGCCAATGGTACCAACCCATGACATCAGCTGTCCATCTGATGGGCATTGTTTTCTATGGTCCGGGCTATGGTCTAAAATAATGACATGGAGTTTCTCACCTGAAAGTGGAGGACATAACTACTTTATTTTCAACCGTCCATCATAATACAACCAATAGAACTTCTTTTACCCAAATCGTCTTCGTTTTCCTTTTAACATCTACATAAATCTTAATTTCCAAAGGCAAGATGCAAAACGACGGACGCATCTTGGTAATAACTAATAACCCCGCTGGTCCCTAGCTAGGAATGAACGGGTTCTGAGGGCCCACCATAATGTATGG
Source organism: Magnolia officinalis (assembly GCA_021015155.1). Taxonomy (NCBI): domain Eukaryota; kingdom Viridiplantae; phylum Streptophyta; class Magnoliopsida; order Magnoliales; family Magnoliaceae; genus Magnolia; species Magnolia officinalis. The sequence goes on from JAJHSJ010000003.1 coordinate 104,771,458, forward strand.
GTTTCATCCACCCCACCCATCCATTTTTCCATATCATTTTAGGTTACATATAACCAAAACTAAGGTAGCTCCAAGGCTCAGGTGGACCACACCACAGGAAACAGCAGTGATGATGACATCCACTAATGAAACCTTTCTATGGCCCACCGTGATGGTTAATTAGCTTCGAGCCTGGAAATCGGATTGCTTACTGAGTTATTAAGTATGCTCTGATCCTACTGAGTAAACTCAGTTGGGCCCACCATGAATGTATATAGTCTATCCATGCTGTCCATCTGTTTTTCTATCTAATTTAAGGGGCTGAGCCCAAAATCGAAGCATATCCAAAGATCAAGTGTATCATACCACATGAAACTGTGAGGATAATGACTTCCACAGTTGAAACCATGCTAGGCCTAGCAGTGATGTTTATTTGTCATCCAGCCTGTTCATAAGATCAGACGAACATGGATGAATGGAAAATACAAATTTAAGCTTCATCCAAAACTTCTGTGCCCCCTTGGAAATTGTCAACGGTAGAAGTTCAATTAAATTGTTTCCTGTAGTGTAGTCCATTTGAACATTGGATATGCTTAGTTTTTGAACAAAGTCATAAAATTACCTGATAAAATGGATTTACGGAGTGGATAGAATACATAGATCATGGTGGAGCTCATGGGGTTTAGTCGGTACGCTAAGCATAGCTAGTTACTCACTACGGCAATCCGCTTCATTAGGTCAATGAAAGGAAAGACAAAAACAACAGTGGGTGTTTAATTACCACTATGTGGTTCACTTGAGCTGATCCAAATCTTCCATGAGCCAAAAAAAAATTAAAAAATAAATAAATCAACAGTGGGTGTTTAATTACCACTATGTGGTTTACTTGAGCTTTAGATCCACCTCGTTTCTTTTTTAATTCGAGTCAATGACCCAAAGTAGCATATGGTTTAACCGAAGAGGCTAGAATAGGGCTGTCAATGAGCTGGGCTAGATTGGCAAATCATATTTTGAAAAGGCCCAGACTAACAAGCCCAGCCCCAACAGTTCAAAATCCAGGCCTAATCCAACCCCTGGCCCAGCCCAGTGACAGCCCTGGTAGCAGCAGCAGCAGTGACACCACACGCATTAGCTTGTCTTGGGCTTTCTGGAACCCAGCTGAAACTTCTCATGGTATAAACCACACGAAGCGAGAGAGATTCGGCTTTCCATGGATTATGGTGCACAGAAATTCCCTTTGCACCAAAGGGAATTTGAAATGCTCGTTGGAATTCCCGCTACAGCCATTGACAGTGGGATTTTTGGTTGTGAAACACAGAGCTCATGGTTGGTTGGTTTTCCCAACAACACAAAATATCTAGATGGACCATAACCCGTACAATTTTAACCGGGTCTGGCCATTTTAGTGATTGGGACTCCGATTCAGGTCCAATCTGACCCAATAAAGTAAACTGGCGCTTTCTATGGTTAGGTCCGGGTCCTAATTGAAGCCTACGTAATACCTAAGCCTAAACCTAAGTAGCTCAAAATCAGGCCCGGAGCCAAACCCGATTCATAGCATCAGCGAAGTTAGCCAGACTCGTTTTCCAATTAAGTCCGTCAAAGTAGAATCATGGTCCATGAATGTGGACCATTTTTTTTTTTCTTTTCTTTTCTTTTTTGACCGTCCATTTACATGACGTTTGTCAGACAAGCGCTAATTACCCAAATGAAATTGAGTTCATTGATTTGCTTTTTAAAAATATTAAAAACGAGCTTGGGTGTTTTTTAATTATTATTATTATTTAACTCCAGAAGGTACAAAACCCCAAACGAAATTTGAGCGATTTGATTTACCTGAGAAAGTATAGAAATAGATTAACCGATTGATTGCAAGTCACGTACCTTTGAAAGTGGAGATGGATGGTCAAAATAAGAGTCGTTGAGTATGGGCCATGTTACAAGCTTGTTTGCAGCATCAGTGGCATGTATTCCGTCGCAGCTCACATAGTTCTTTGGGTCACCACATGCTATTGCTGTGACCTTACTCCTGTTTACAACCTTGCTATTCCCACGGAACACAATTTGCCTCGTGCCGTGAAATTTTGGATTTTGTCTTTTATTCTTTTAATAAAATAGTTGCCAAGCTTTAGGGCCTGTTTGTTTTTCAGAGAAATGGGAAATGCAAGGGAAATAGTAATTAATACGATTTCACTGCGTTTGAAAACTAATAAGAGTTTGTGCCAGTGAAATTGGTTCAACAGATGTAATTTTAATTTATTTACTGCAAGGTAATGCGTATGATATATCCATTCCATCAGTCTGTTTTATTACAATATTTTGGAGCATGAGACAAAAAATGAAGCAGATCTAATACTCAAATGGCCCACGCCAAAAGAAACAGTGGCCCTACAAAGTTTTTAACGGTGGTCCACTTGAGTATTGGATATGCCTCAATTTTTTACTCATGCTATGAATTCAAATGTAATAATGGATGAACGGTGTAGATATGCGAAATGCATCACAGTGGGGCCCACAAATATTTTGTAATATTTTTTATTTTTGTGTCAAAAAGTAAGCAGTCATATTAGGTATGCTGTAAATTCACGAGGAAATAATCATTACTTTTGATTTACCATTTCACCGAAAATCAAACACGCCCTTAAGTTTTGGCCACCGGCTATTGAGAGTGTTAGTTTTTAGGCCTTATACATTTCATGTCTGCATTAAAAGCTAGCAATAATACTGGACAATTTCCAACACTTGCATTAAGGGCCTGTTTGTTTTTCAAAGAAATGGGAATACAAGGGAAATGGTAATTATTACGCTTTCATTGCGTTTGGAAATTTATAGAACTTTGTGCCTGTGAAATTGGTTCAAAAGATTTAATTTTAATTTTTGAACTGCAAGGTAATGCGTATGATATATCCATTCTGTCCATTTATTTTATTACAATATTTTGGAGCATGAGATAAAAAAAAATGAAGCGGATCCAACACTCAAGTGGCCCACGCCAAAAGAAACAGTGGCCCTACAAAATTTTTAACGGTAAGTATTCGATCCCCTTTTTTGTATGACGTGGTCTAATTGAGTATTGGATATGCCTCAATTTTTTACTCATTCTATGAATTCAACTGGAATAATGGATGAACGGTGTGGATAATCGAAATGCATCACAGTGGGACCCACAGATATTTTGTAATATTCTTGATATTCGTGTTAAAATGGAAGTGGTCAAATCAGATAAGTTGTAAATGCATGGGAAGTAATTATTACTTTTCTACACGGCATTTGCCATTTCACCGTAAAATCAAACACGCCCTAAATGCACGCCAGTTGAACGCACTCCGTAATACCACGTATTACACATTGGAAAGACGTCAAAACTTGAATGTTAAATGTCCTATCAAATTTTTCGATACGTGTGGGCATTGTTTACACCCCCATTTCACTATAAGTTTGATGATTGCGAAATCATACTTGCACTCGATAATAGCTTTTATGGTACTTCCTTTGGCAATATGTCTTCTGTTATTAATAGGGTGGTATAGAACCATATGCATGCCTTTAAGAGATCGAATCGATGAATGACACATGACTATGATTGGCATGACATTTTAATGAGACAGTGTACACAATACATTTATAAAAGACTTACCGAGGGGAAAAATCCTACCATAGATTTGGTTATAATATATTCAGTAAAACTGTCACTCACAATCCTTTTAAAATGAGAGATCTTTTCCAAAAACGTTTGGAGACCTTGTAGCAATTACGAATATTCCAAATATTAGAAAATCGAACGAATATCTGAATAGATTAGTTGCAACATGGACCCAAATTAGGAGAGATTAACACTAACAGATCGGGCCGATGTCCGTGCATTGATTAGAATCAAGATATTGGAAGATCAAGATCTGGCGGATCCAACCCCATCAATTCCACAATATAGAAAGAGAGCGAGATTGTGGAAGGGCGGAGTGACAATAATTGGGTTATTCAGATGCAACAATGGCCTAATCGATTTGAGATTCGGAATCAAGGGTAGAGATTGCTCTGATCGATCTTAAATCTATATGTGGTAGGATCCTGTAGGGGAGCATCTATGAAAAAATAGAGATCTAAAAACCAACAATTTCAAATCTATGAAAATCTCCCTATTCAAAGTACGAGTAATAGATGCAAAGAATCCTAAACCAGCAAAGAAACCCCGCGAGTGTTTTTGCCACCTCGATAACCAATAAAAGGAGCATGTGATGAAAAGCTCGAGGACCACACCAAACACAATTTATCTTTCTTCAACATTTATCTTTACGTTTACTGTCCAGCGTCATCATTACAATACTATAGGGTTAGATTAAACACCTACAATCCTAAAGTTTTAGATCCCAATCAACCAAGTCCTTACTTGAGCAATCAATCTTTCTGATCACATTCTACTAACCTTTCGCCTCGATCATCTGTTATTACAGATGGATTAGGTATTTACCTCTTGTTTTGTTTATTTCTTTAGTTTATTTATTACTCTCTTGATCACAACGAGCCGCATTTATATATTAATAAAATATGCTCTATTTTAACCGTTTCTTGTTTATTTGTTCATCTTTATTCTTTTATGACGCAGGGATGAACGTGATGAGGATAAATACTCCGAATCCATGGAGCTTCTCTGGACTCTTCACAGAGACTTCTCGAATCCACGAGGAAAGAAAGCGGAAAATAGAAGTAAATTCTAATAAATTCGAAATTGATTAATTGATCATTGATAAATTCCCTAATGTGTCTCCTTACACCATTAATATAAGAAAAAATAAACTAAAATTCGTAATTACCAAAAATAGCAAAATTTTAACTCTAATAAAAATCCTAATTCTAATAAAACTCTTCTAAGGCCTAATTTCTAAAAATAAAAATTGCAAATAAATTTTCTCTAGAAGAGTCCTAGTATAACTAAAAGTTATTTCTATAAGGAAAGAAAATCTAAAACTTTAAAAAAATATTAAAAAATCGGAATTACTAAAAATAGTAAAATTTTTCTAAAGATTCGTTTTTAAGCTGAAAGCGCACATTTTCTGACGAAACGGACAGATGCGACCCACGTTCTGGGTCGGTTCACCTCGAATGGCCCGTTTCAGTAAAGATTGATAGGTTGTACTCCCCGTAATGATACCCGGATCAAAAGTAATGGTCAATTTACGGTCCACCTTCTTTTGGCTCAACCATGCTGGGAATATGTCTGTGACACGTTCTACATCAGACCCCTCCACTTGAAAAAAACTCGTCCTCGAGTTATGCAAGAGACTTGGCACATGAGTCTGAGATAACTTCTGACACCGATGTTCATTAGCCCTTTTTTTGTACTTGGCATTAAACTCTTGAGCTGACACAATACATGTACTCATGCTTTCCTTGACTTGACTAATGTTGATCAGTTCCTTCATATCTGACACAATACATGTACTCATGCTTTCCTTGACTTGACTAATATTGATCAGTTCCTTCACATCTGTCTTTAGGATCTCATATTTTTTCTGATAACGTGGGTAATTAGGCGGTCTTGCCCCTAAGACGGGATCAACGTGATTTTGTATATCTCGTATGGGAGGCAACTTATTGGGGGGTTCATCGAGCACAATCTCCCTGAACTCCTGCAACATTGGCTTCAAATCTTCTGGGATATTCACAGGCTCCATATATTCTTTCTTTTCAACTAATGGATATATATGTCTTGTTTCCTCAGATTGTTTAACAAAAGCCTGTTCAGTTGTAACATACTGTTCCTCAACTTTAGAAATCTTGGGTTGGTTCTCCCTTCCCATAGGGGCGAGGATAATCTTTTTACCATATTTAATAAAGATAAATAGGTTATCCCGATCCCTATGTGTAGCACTAATATTATTTTGCCAGGGTTGACCAAGTAACATGTGGCAAGCTTCCATGTTGACCACGTCACATATTACTTCATCCTTATAATATTTACCAATGGAAAAAGATATACGACATCGTTCAATTACCTCTGTTTTGTTGACCTCCTTGATCCATCTAATCCTTATAATACGGCTCGGTTCGGTCAGCAGCTCGGGCCAACTCGGGCCGAGGCCAAGTTCTCCATTGAGGCATTTCCACAAACACCTGAACTGCAACTTCAAAATCCCACTGTTTTACAAACAGAGGCAATGGTTTTACAGGTATTTTCTCAAACACCTTCTAAGTAACATAAAAACAAAAAAAAAAAAACAAAACAAAAAAAAAAAAACAAAGAGAAAATGTATTTGTTTCATGTACATACCTTCCTTGCCACCGACTACATTTCGTTGAGTCATTTTATCAAACAGTTGGTGAGCAACATCAATGGCAAAGTAACCGAGTCACCGAACTAGTTCGATCCAAATTCAATTCGAGCTGGATTCAATCCGAGTCGAGCTAGGCCTGCTCGAACTCATTTTCGAGCTCAAAAAATCAGCTCGACCTCAGCTTCCAACTGAGTCGAATTGAGATTTTTTAATTGGAGTCGAGCGGGCTAACCGAGCTAGCTCGGTTCGTGTACACCCCTACTTTTAATGTAGGCCACGGTTCATTTGGCTCTCTCACATTCAGTGCTCTTGGAGCACTATAACCTACATCGCTCCTAGCTGCTTACAGACACTTTGACAGTCCAATAGATCCATCCGGACTGTCCATTTGGTCAAGGACATGTTTCTTGGGCCACCATAAAAACAATATACCGATTGGATTGTCCCACCCATCTATAAGTTGGACTTGTTTTCATAACCATCCATTCTCCAAAACATGGTTGGCACGGCTAGGATTGCCTGGTAAACGTGATTCCTTATATCCATAACCAATCCATGGTGGGCTCAAACAAATAAATAGTTCACACTGTTGTTTGGGCCTATTTTTATGTAAACAATTCTGTCTGTCACCATTGTGGATGATATTTGCCTGGTTTTTGCCAAACATCAACACCCAATGGACGGTCCAGATCGATCGATTGTATCGAGCAACTAGGAATACTATTGTACTCGTGGATCCTTCATCAATTTATATTTGTATCCAACCAGCGCGAGGTCTGGATCCTCTGCAACATTGGTTGAATGAGCTTATCCTACACCTCAGTGTGTTTGGGTCCTGCTGGTACGATGATGTGTGCATGACATCCAATCCGCCTATCATGTGTGTTCCTCACGTTCTCCTTCAAGCCCTAACACCAATACAAAACTCATGTGTCCATACCGAGTATATCCAAATCACGTGATGTGTCTACCTATGTCTTTAAATGGACTGATTTTTTTGGGTTACCTATTAATCATGGTGGGACCCATCTTATTAAATGGACTGGATACAATGAAAGATGGTGGGACCTACACTCAATTTAGAAGATTATCTTGGATCACAGTTCCCCAGCTGACACATCTTATGAATGGAGTGGATACAATATTGAAATATGGTGGGCCCTACACTCAATTTAGAAGGTTATCTTGCCTCACAGTTTAATAAGGAAGAGTGAGTATCAAACCATAACCTATCTGAGTTCCTCTCATTTCTCACGCCCCTTCTCTCTTTTCATTTTATTTTCTTCTTCTTCTGAGCCTTCTCATCGTCTTTTATCCTTTCTCATCTTCTTTTACCCCTTGTCATCAACACGTGGATCAGCCACTGCTAGCAATCTATGTACGGTTTCTAGAGTATTAATTCCCACCCCGACTGTTCGCCGTGGGGTGACCCACTTGTGTGTTTGGATCACGCTGATTTTTGGGATATAGATGCAGAGAAATTCTGGGGCACCTTTTGGACGGATTGGATGTGAGACGTACGTTACTACATAAGTGTGGGCCCCACAAAAGCTTACCCTACGACAGTTTTTTTTTTTTTTTTTCAATACACACGCGCACACACCCCCACACACTCACACGCCAGAGGAATTTCATGGATACTCGAACCCTCGACCAGGTACCCTACGACAGGTTACAGCTTCTACCTAGTTGAAAAAGAGAGTAAAAAGTACATGTAACATGTACGTGTGCACGATTTGGATCCACGCTCTCAAGTCTCAATAGTGTGGTCTGCCATAAATATATATATTTATGGAAAAAGAATTCCATGCCATCTGTTTGCATAATTCAATCAAACACGATATAATACCCGCAAGTGAGGGCTGGTATTCGATTTGTGTGTGTGATTAAAAAGTATAGGTATGTTAGAGTCGGACTTAACTCAATGTTTAATTCAACGTTAGTGCTCCTACGTTGAAATGACTAATTAAGACTGAATTAAAAAAAAAAAAAAAAAATACAAGTATTTGAAGTAAATGACAGTAGAAATGAGAGGATTTAAAGGAAAATACTAGATTTAAGAGCATTCGGAAGAAATATTAGACATAGTAGGAAGAAAGCACCAGAGCAGTCAAAGGTTTGCACCTATGTTGAATAATAGGTCGCTAAGCTCGAGCTAGATTATTTATGCCTGTAATGAGCTTAGGTCGGGCAAGGGCTTATGTTGAATAATGTGGGCTCGGATTGGACAGAGCGTGGCCTGACCCTAACTTAACCAAATGACACTCTTAAAAGCACAGCCATTACTCCGGTCCTGACTCATGTTAAGTCTTCAATTCCCACTAACCAAATGGAGCAATGGATTCGGTAAGGAATATTTGTCATCTCATCATTCCCTCCCGATCGTAATACATTTTTTCTCTCCATGCTCTACACTCTCTAATTATATTGAATAGACTCTCCACCTTTGATGACAAGGAGGGTTTAACTATAAAGTTCCTAGCTAGGTGGTGCTTTCTAAGTAGGGAAATTAGGTAAGTGCCCTCATTTATTTTTCTTTTAAAAGGTGGTGAATCTAGAATTGTGGGGCTCATGTGTTATTTACCGAATATCCCACTTGTTCAACATATGCACCCTAACATAATTATCAGATATACCAAAAATCTTTCAAATCCGATCACCGAGAGCTCAGTATTAGAAGGGTCACTCGAATCCATCATCTATGACGCTTGCCTGAGTGTTGAGGGAGGAAGCAGATTGCATTATTAGAAGGGTCACTACGGAATCGAGTTCGCCATCTATGATGCTTGCCTGAGTGTTGAGGGAGGAAGCGGATTGCATCCTACCCTGCCTGTCTCTAGCCACCAACAGGCAAGTCTATGGGGTCCACTGTGATGTATATGTTTATCCACACCCTTTTTCTCATATCATTTTAAGGTATGAGCCCTAAAACGAAGTAGATTCAACACTCAAGTGGATCACACCAAATAGTAAGCTCAATCTATCCATACGTTCAAATAATTTTATTCTTCGTTTTTAGTTCATAAAATATCTAAGCTAGAACCCATAATTTCAATGGATTATTTGGAAATAATTGCTTTTCATGCATGCAATTTATAAGCAATCTCTTACACCACGTTTACCCATCACACTCTTCTAGAGAATCGATGATAACTCATAATATGAGGCAGATAACTGGCCTTTAATGTGAAGTGGAAAACTGCTCTTAGAATACGTCACGCATATAAAAGCAGGTACGATAAAAAAAAAAATGATATTGCACATATGACTGAGCCCAAACACAAGCGCTCTCCTGTCACTGTCAGCTTGAAAAGTTATCCAGTAGACGCATCAAATGGGCCACATGGTTGAATCTGGACCCGCAAATACCCATTTCTAGCTGTCCATTTTAGGTATTGTTTGTCAGTTTGTCACCCTTTATTTGGACGTATTTGAAGTTAATTGGTTGTAAATGCACAAAAGGAACATGTGATGTGAAATGCCTTTCTTTGGGTGTAAATCCACGAATGGAATATGTGATGTACAGCAAATAAAGCCCGCCCGACCATGCAGCAGCGGATTGCGTGTTGAGTATCTCATTCCCCAAAGCTTATTGAGTAAATTCTGTGAGCCCACTGTGATTTATGTATTTTATCCACTCTGTCCATCCATTTTACAAGATCATTTTAAGATTTGACCTAAAAAGTAAGCCTATACAAAGGTCAAGTGGACCATACCAAGGAAACAATGTGAATTGAACGCCTACCGTTAAAAATTATTAGGAGTCACATAAGTTTTGGATCAAGCTGATGTTTGATTTTTTCCTTTCATCCATGTCTTTGTGATCTTATAAACAGTTTTGATGACAAATAAACACCATTGTGGGCCTTAGGAATGTACTTTGGAAATTACTATTCCTACTATTTCCTGTTATGTGGCCCACTTGAGCTTTGGATATGCTTCAATTTTTGGTTCAACACCTAAAATGAGCTAGAAAAACATATGGAAGCGTGGATAAACCACATACTATCGAGATGGGCCCAACAGAGTTTACTCAGTACGATAGAAGCGTACTGCGTTACTCAGCAATCCAATTTCCTCCGTAACCTACCCCACGAATGAAATTTTTTACCAAAATAACCATCTACTACTTCCATATGAACGGTTAGGATCATAACCCCGGGTGGGCCAGAAGGGGCGAGCTTCCAGACGAGAGCCTTGCTAGTGAAACGCAGAGAGGATACGTGAAATCGTAGAGAGACACAGACACAGAGGGGGGCTACGCACGTGTCCATATCAGAAGTAAGATTCTTCGGATTTTTATTTTTATTTTTTTCTGATGCCATGGTTATAAGAGAAACGGCTGAGAAACTCCATTGTCTGAAGCGGATTGCGTACTGAGTAAAATCTTTGGGCCCACTGTGATTTATGTATGTTATCCACTCCGTCCATCCATTTTATCAGATAATTTTATGGATTTTAGATAAAAATGAAGAATATCCAGGGCTCAATTGGACCACACCACAGGAAACAATGTGAATTGAACGTCTACTATTGAAAATTGTTTGGGGCTACAGAAGTTTCCGATCAAGCTGATATTTGTTTTTTTTCCCTTCATCCATTGTCTTTTTTTATCTCATGAACAGATTAGATGACAAAGAAACGTTACTGTAGAGCCTAGAAAGGTTTCAACGGTGGAAATCATTATTCTCAATGTTTCCTGTGGTGTGGTCCACTTGAGCTTTGGATACGTTTCGGTTTTGGGTTCTACCAATAAAATGATATGGAAAAACGTATGGACGGCGTGGATAATCCAAATACATTCATGGTGGGCCCGACATTTTTTACTCAGTGCGATAAAAGCGTATTGAGTGCGCAATCCGATTTCCCGTTGTCTATCTGAGCGGGTAATGATATCTTACATCTCTCTTTCACTCCTATAAAGAAACTTTGTTGTGACAAAATCCCTTCCTCATCCAACGCTCCAAGAGCATCATCGCCGAGCTTTTCAGCCATCTCATGAAAAGATCGACGGATCCAACTGTCCTAAATCGTTCGAGGACTTTCCCGCCGAGTTTCCTGACATCAGAGCGATCTGGTTTGTGGATTTCTTTCAACAGAAAAAAAAAAAAAAAATTGAAATGGAGACTGTTATAGCATTTCTTCTCCCTTTTTGACGTGTTTGGATGTTTCCCTGTTAAATTGATCCGGTCTCGTGCATATTTGAAAACCGTGATTTTGCAGAAACGTGTTTTCCTTTTCTGGCGTTTGGGACGTGTTTGGATTTTCTGTTTGTTGTTTGGATGAGGCGAATGTCCTTAAAATCGGAGCAGATTTCGGTTTCGAGGACATGTGCATTTCGAGGTTATCTAGGGCCATGGCATTTCGGCTTGGCAGCTGGCTGGACGGGCCTCTGCGTGTCGGGTTTATGGGCCTGACCTGTCTGGTTTAAGGTTTGAGGTTGAATTTCAAGGCTTGTTTGGCTGCTCTACTCTAATCTAATAAGAGCTATTTTAATAAGCTCTTTTTGTTATTGCTCTTGTTTTAAATGATCTCGTTTGGTAAAATCACATTTTCAGGAAAAAGAAAAAGACAAAAAAAAAAAAAAAAAAAAAAAAAAAAGCTCTTATTTGAAATAAGCACATTTGGTAACAAGTTCAAATATAAGTTTCTTTTTTTTTTTTTTTTTTTTTAAGGGTGGTTTTGTCATTTTTAAAGATTACAACAACATTATAAGAGCAATCTCTACCGTTGTTTTCTGGACCCATCATAGATAGACCTAGCCCCAAATGGCTAAAGAATGGATAGTTAGAACCTTCATCTTTTAAGACACATTGGTTGTTCATTATGTCGGACATTGGATGTGGATCGTCCATCACATGGAGCCCACCTTTGATGTGGATCGTTCCTCATGTGAGACAAACCTTTAAAGTGGGCTGACCATCATTAGAGGTTGACCTTCGTCTTGGATGTGGACCACTCATCATTAGAGGTTGGCCTTTAATGCGGATTGTCCATTATGTGGGACCCACCTTGATATAGTCATCCATCATGTGGGGCCCACCATCAATGCTAATTGTCCTTTATGTAGGCCCTTCAATGTCCACTACCCATCACGTGGAATCCACAATTGATGTGTCCATCATGTGGGCCCCGCCTTCAAAGTGGGTTGCCTATCATGTGGGGCCCACTTTTGATGTCCACCATTCATCGTGTGGGGCACACCTTTTATGTGGATCATCCATCATGTTGGCCACTTTTGGATATAGGCCATCCATCATGCGAGACCTTGAATGTCGACCATCCATTGGGTGGGGCCCACTTGATATGGATTGTCTATCATGCATTTTGATGTGGGCCATCCATCATGTGAGGCCCACTCCATCCATTATTTGGGCCACCTTGATGTGGACATTTCATTATTTAGGGCCCCACCTACTACACGGGTCATTCATCACGTGGGCCCACCTTTGATGTCCATCATCCATCATGTGGGTCCCACCTTTGGTGTGAACCGTCCATCAAGTGGGGCCCACTAAAGTGGATGGCCCATCATGATGGACCACACTTTGATGTGGGCCATCCATCATGTAGGGCCCACCTTTGATGTGAAATGTGCATTATGTGGGCCCACCATGATGTGGACTATTCATCATGTGTGGAGCACCTTCAATATGGGTCATTCATCATGTTGGCCCACCTTTGATGTCCACTATCCATAATGTAGGGCCTACTTGATGTGGATAGTCCATCATGCGGGGCCACATTTTGATGCGGGCAATCCATCATGTGGGACTTACCTTTGATGTTCTCCATCCATCATGTGGGACCCACCTTTTATGTTCATCATTCATCATGTGGGTCCCACCTTTGATGTGGACCATCCATCATGTGGGGCCCAACCTTCAATATGGGTTGTCTATCATGTGGGCCCATGTTTGATGTCAACCTTCCATCATGTGGGTCCCACCTTTGATGTGGATGCCTATCATGTGGAGCCACACTTTGATGTGGGGCTCACCTTTGATGTGACTGTGCATTATATGGGCCCACCTAGACATGGACTATTCCTCATGTGGAGCCCCACCTTCAATATGGGTTTTTCATCATGTGGGCCCACCTTAGAAAGATTGTAAAAAGAAGAGAAGAGGGTAGGATAAAATTATTTAAAAAGTTTATGGTCAGACTTGTTTAAAGATAAGGAAAAATATCTGCCAGCTTAAGCCAAATAAGCTCTTACAGATAAGTAATCTCTCAATCAATTCTTTTTTAAGAGCTTTTTAGCTATTTTCTTAAAAAAAAAAAAAAAAAAAAAAAAAAAAAAAAAAGCTTTAAAATTAGAGCTTTACCCCAAAATAAGAGCTTATTTTTTAAATTAAGCAAATAAGCTGTTATTAGTAGAGATGACAAACAAGACTGGCATATGTCCGGTGATTGCTTTTGAGGCCCAATTAATTTATGATCTGGGCCCATCCTAGGCCCAGTTAGGATTTCTTCCCTGTTGAGTTTGAAGGTGAGGACAGTTTATGCTTGTCGTGGGTGGGCTTGTTTGCGGGATTCATTGTTCACTCCCCAAGTATAGGGTTGTGATGTAGTGATAAACTCGGTAAGACCGAGGTCGAATCCACAGGGACTGAAACCTGTACGTATTCTGAAACTAACCAGAACTAGAACTAGGCTAAGATGTAATTTAAATCAAGTGAGTATAAGGATAATGATGGAAGTAATTAATCTAAAACTGTAGAATTCAAAGGTAAGGAAACTAGGGATTCAGAGGAAGAAACACTAGGGATTCAGAGGATCCACTTGTAGAGATCAGGGAGATCTTATGCCTGCTTCACAAATCATGAAAATTAACTGAACTGACATTGATATAATTTTCAAAAGATGAAAGGTATATGAATTAGAATGGATTCCATCACCAAACCATGTCCAGGAGACAAAACAAATAATAGAATTAAACTAATTACCAACCAATCAACATGCCATGAAGGTTAGGAAGGGTACCGTCATCCGACCATGCCCAGGAGACGATGGTGAACAACAGGGCTTCCTGACGTCATAAACATAAAAGGGAGAAGATCATGCTCAAAGCCATCGCAGACCCATTGTAATTTCAGTCACAACAGACCATAAAAGACTAAAAACATTCCCAGAATAAAATTAAATCAAAATCAAATTCGGTTCACTAATTAAAATTAAAGTGAAAGCATAGAATCTCCCATCATGTTACAAGCTTCACCTCTTGGCCCTATCCAAGAGGTTTAGCCCATCAACATGGTCAGGCTAAAATATCTCAACAGAAAAAAAATAAAATAAACATAAAAAAACCTATTGCTCCCTCTCTCTGCTCCTGGTGCTCCACCAAGCCCAGCCGCTGCCTCCACGTCCAGCAAAAGATGCTCGGCTCCTGCCTCTCATCTCCGGATCCCTCCCACGTTCTTTATAGCCATCAGAGGGGCGATGGAGCAGAGTTTCCTTCTCTGTTAAAGTCGGTGCGGGTGTTTTACATGCGTAACAGAGGTTACGCAAGACGTTGGTGGGCCACACTTCTTGGTGTCGGGTGAAAGATCCACGCCGTCCATTGAAATCTCCTCGAAAAACCGTTCAAAAAGGGACGGTTTTGGATTCAAAACGTGGTAGCCCATGAGATCTTTCTTCCGCCTTTCATCTTGCGTCCAACGACTAGGATCTTCGGATATCTTGCATGGGATCAAACTGACACCTAGGCGAGAATAAAGTCCCCTCTATGGTTCCATTGGACGGTTTGGATCGTGGATATGGCGACGATCAAGATCATATAGTGGGCCACGGAAGTCGACAGCGCGAATGCACGTCCCTGCGTAAACAGGGACGCTGTGATGATTGGTGGGCCCCAGATCGACGTCGGTTGGAGAATCCAAGCCGTCCATTAGCTTCAGGACGAAAAACCGTCTAGGAAGGGTGTATTCTGGAGTGAACTCGGTGCGGCCCACTTGATCTTTAGTCCCGCCGTCCATCCTTCTTTCAACGGCCAGGATCTTTCAATAGCTAGTATGGGGGAAAGAGGACACCTAGGTGAGGTTAATACCCCCCCTTTTCACACAATGGACGGTCCAGATTGAGGATATGGATGAGAAGTGGGCCCCACTGAGAGGAACCGGCGTCGGCAGCGAAGTCGCTGTTGGAAATTTTATTTTTTTTTGGTTTTTAAAGAAATCCTCGGTCAGCGCTTGCTGACCGAGCTCTTGAAGACCGGCGTACGGCCAGTGAACCTCCACTATGTACACGCATGTGTACATGTGGGGTCCACTGTGACGTTTGTGAGAAATCCAATCCGTTCATCTACTTTTTCACCTCTTTTTAACGGTTGAGACCAAAATTGAAGCGTATCCAGAGATCAGGTGGGCCCAGAATCATGATTCTGAGGGCTGATCTGTCCGTTAGGCCACTTCCAGGGGGGTCCAACGGCTGAAATGCGAAGTGTACGGTTAATTTATGATCTTCAGGCCATGTATATAGTTTCAAGCTGATCAGATAGCGGGAACCCTGTGATCCTGCATTCTGGATGATTTTCGAGCCACTTAAACTTTGGTTTATCCGTTTTCTCGGATCTCTGACGGGTAAACTCTTCGATCTTGGTCCCCTAGAGTCCGTCCCTTGCCTTGGTGTCATCAGATCGTTAAATCCATGTTTTTATCATCCTGATCCAGTCCAAGCTTGCAATTACACCTTGCAACATAAACATGATTAAAACAAGCCATTAAACAGTATCATGTTTAAAAATTTGGACAATTACTAGGGTCTAATATGCAATATTTGACCCTCAACACAACCCCCAACCAGCATTTTGCTAGTCCCGAGCAAAGTATGCGAAAAATAAGTTGAGAATTATAGGATGATTTCTATGAACTCGAGTGATTTTTGGAAAACAATCCAAATATTATTAGTCTAAGATTCATGAATGTTGGGCATTAATTTCTCCTAGACTCAAACGCACGGTAGACTTCATAATCAAGTGCAAAGTATTAATCCATTAATTAGAAAAATTCTAAACATTGAGTTCCATATGTGTATAATGTAATCTCGGCTTATCAATATTAAAATTCAATTCGTTATTTCATGATATCAGTGGTAACCAACAAGAGAATTCATAATAACCAAAACTTGACTTACAAATCATCTTTTCATTCTTTTAACTTTTGATTTTTGCATTAAAAGTAACGTCAAGACGGAGAATCAAATCCTCACCTATAGAGAGCAAACCTATGGTGAAGACCGTACACCCGACCCCTTTGCACATATCATCCATGGAGAATTAAACTTACACCTATAGGGAGCAAACCTATGGTGAAGATTATTCGCCCAACCCTTTCAATCTTTCTTTATAACAATGCTAAAAATTTTCAGGCTGGTTCTTTCATGCTTAGTGATTACCAATTTAATCATTCAATATCGAACTGAAACCCTAATATGTAAGCGAGATGTGTCTTGTGAAATCATGACTCTATCAATGTTTACAACTTCTAATTCTGGATTTACAATTTAAACTTAACTGTGAAATCTAACAGATACTTGAGTCCAAGAGTCATAGAGTACAAACATTACGTATCTCAAAATTCTAAATCCAAGATAGCCGTTAAAATCACTTCGAATTCACAAGAAATTCTAAAAAATGTAAAAATTTTCACAATTTTTACTCAAGACCAAGAGAACACTGATTAGGTTACCTAATCTCCCACCCCCAACCGAAAATCAACATTGTCCTCAATATAAAAGATGTAAGCATGCAATGCACATGGGACAACGACAGTAAAGAAAAAGTGATGGGAAGATAGTACCTGGATAACGAATCGAGAGAGATTTTTCAAGAGATCGCAACATGGAATCCAATCAGCACGAGAGAGAAAGCAACACAAAACTAACAAAAATAAAATCCTACCTATACCACTTTCGCAGGTGCTCTCGATTGCATTTAGCGCATGCAACAAGCCTTTAAACCCCTAGGTTGCCCCTAGTGGACGAGTTGTAGTCTCGTGAGGGTTTGTAGCAATGTTACCCACAAACATTGGATTGACTAATCATGGAATCAAAAGCTGGGTTGCCTCCCATGAGCGCAAAGTTTAATGTCTCCAGCCAGACTAAAGAAACTACCCTAATCCTATGAAAGCAAGGGGAAAGACTACTCAGTAATGCCACAAGGTTCCTCTTCCGGCCAATATCTAGATAAATTTCTCAGTAGGTTTCTCAACAGGATCATCCAAAAGCCCTTTTTGCAATAGGCTTTGATGCCATGGAGCATGAATGGCCAAAGAAACTTATGTACTTCAGCAAAAATTTGTCGTTGATTCGCCTGAGGTATCCAAAGTATATATGATTCACCTGTGGCAGAAAAAGTTTTAATGTTAGTATCACATGGTGAATCAGAGACTACAAGTAAATAAAACTCAGAAAACTTTTCAGACAGTGATGTAGTCTCAACACATTCCGAAGTTTCAGACTTCGATTCAATTTTCAGCTCCTCTTCCTTTAATGGTAAACATTTAGGGTCTGGGGAAGGAGGGGCTTCAAAATAAAGGTTCTCTCAGTCAGTGATAACTACCGAGATGTTGTCTTGCAAGGCATCCACTTTGTCTTTTGACATGGGATCATTTGACTTTGCAAAGTGTGCCCAGCAATTATCAAAAGAGTCAGAAATTTCAACTGAGAGTGACTTATTTTCCTCATTGAAGTCTGTAATGAGATGCTCAAGGACTCCCTCGCCCTTAAAAGTATGTGAAGATATGCTCTCTTGCTCCAGCCCTGCACAGACATATTGAAGATCAATAGGGGAAGCATCAATAGGATCACTTTGTTCATTGAAACTACTCAATCGAGGCGTTGAACTATCCAACGTGTACAGCTCAGGTGGTGGTCTCAATTGAGTAGTTTCAAATTCCAGAGTCGTAGCGAACAGCTCATCCTTCTCCCGAATCACATTATCATTCAATTCAAGAGAGTGGTCCAAACATGTCTCACAGAAGTTGGAAGGGTCGGTTCTAATGAGCTCATCTTCCATTTTTAAATCAGACTTGTTAGGTGAGTGGAGTAGCTCAGTATGACCGATCACTTCGTGTGCTTCTTGAGCATTGACCTGGACCATACTTGAGATTGATTCCAGGGGAATTTGGGTTGCGCTCTCATGAATCTCATCCCAATACTTCTCAGCTTCCAATTCAGTGCAGTACACACTTGAGATGGGATCGCTTTCCTTACATTCTAAATTCGGTTGAGGTTCGAATAAACTAACCTCAACCTCATCATTGAGATCCTGTGTATCATGTAAGGAAAGTGTGTCATCATCACTGTATTTGAAAGACAACCATGTTTCTTCCCCATTCTTTTGAACAGTCATTGAGATCGACTCATCGGGAAAGTGAACCATATGCTCATTAGCACAATTCAACTCTTCATTCCAAATTCCAGAATTCTCTAAAAGCAAGTTAGGATTGCATTGTATTTCTGGACTGGGTTGCAACTGGGGTGAACTAGCCTTATTCCTCTTATTGAGGTGCTATTCAATTGCCTCTAATAATTTCATCATTTTCGCAACATGCTGGTTGAATTGTTCTAGATTAAAACATGAATCCTCTTGGATCGCTTCTAGTTGGTTCTTAAAAGTAGGGGATCAAGAGAATTATCACTATAACATGTTGTTGGTTCATCTTCCCGACATTGATGGTTCCACTGATTAGAGTCATACGGATCATGTGTGGGAGAATCTGATGATTGGTAATACATATTATCACTCATAATATAATCACGCATTGTTTTCTTTTTCTCAGATGAGTGATAATAATTCTCACTCTCATAGTTATGATAACCCTAACATTCACGTACTGTCTTGTTAATCCGTAGGGTGTAATTGTTCTCCTGCATATGATCACGTAAGGACTTCTTAACCGGTGGATCTGTATATTCCGATCGGTTCTCGATGATAGTTTCAGAATAGTTTTGAGACATTGGTTGATTTCTATCATAATCATCATCCCAATATAGGTTATTCTTCTCAACATACTGACGTTCCCACTCGTGCATATACATGGTGAAACCCTAACTCTGAGTTTACTCCTAAAATAAAATAAAAATCCTACAGCAGCATGGAAAGTAAAAGGAGGGGAAGTTAGAACGAAGTTACCAGATTAGAAATTCCTATGTTAAGATCCTGCAAAACAAAACAAAAGAAATTAGTTCCTAAAAATAAAAATTTTAAAGTTAGAAAATTCTAAGATAGAAATAAAAAAAAAATTAGTTTCTAAAAAGGAAACCTAGAATAAGAAAATTTTTAAAACTAAAATCCTAATTCTAGAAAAAGAAAAGGTAGAAAAATTAGGAAGGGATTACCAATTTAGAAGTTTCTATCTAAGAATCCTACAAAAGAGGAAACAGGTTAGTTCTAGAAATCAAATAAAATAAAAAAATCTAAAACAAAAGTTAGTAAAATCCTAATCTTAATCTAATTCTAAAACCAACTAATTTCAAATTACGTAGCCGTCAATCCCCGGTAACGGCGCCAAAAACTTGTTCACTCCCCAAGTATAGGGTTGTGATGTAGTAATAAACTCGGTAAGACCGAGGTCGAATCCACAGGGACTGAAACCTGTACGTATTCTGAAACTAACCAGAACTAGAACTAGGCTAAGATGTAATTTAAATCAAGTAAGTATAAGGATAATGATGGAAGTAATTAATCTAAAACTGTAGAATTCAAAGGTAAGGAAACTAGGGATTCAGAGGATCCACTTGTAGAGATCAGGGAGATCTTATGCCTGCTTCACAAATCATGGAAATTAACTGAACTGACATTGATATAATTTTCAAGAGATGAAAGGTATATGAATTAGAATGGATTCCATCACCAAACCATGTCCAGGAGACAAAACAAACAATAGAATTAAACTAATTACCAACCAATCAACATGCCATGAAGGTTAGGAAGGGTACCGTCATCCGACCATGCCCAGGAGACGATGGTGAACAACAGGGCTTCCTGACGTCATAAACATAAAAGGGAGAAGAACATGCTCAAAGCCATCGCAGACCCATTGTAATTTCAGTCACAACAGACCATAAAGACTAAAAATATTCCCAGAATAAAATTAAATCAAAATCAAATTCGGTTCACTAATTAAAATTAAAGTGAAAGCATAGAATCTCCCATCATGCTACAAGCTTCACCTCTTGGCCCTAGCCAAGAGGTTTAGCCCAGCAACATGGTCAGGCTAAAATATCTCAACAGAAAAAAATAAAATAAACATTAAAAAACCTATTGCTCCCTCTCTCTGCTCCTGGTGCTCCACCAAGCCCAGCCGCTGCCTCCACGTCCAGCAAAAGATGCTCAGCTCCTGCCTCTCATCTCCGGATCCCTCCCACGTTCTTTATAGCCATCAGAGGGGCGATGGAGCAAAGTTTCCTTCTCTGTTAAAGTCGGTGCGGGTGTTTTACATGCGTAACAGAGCTTACGCAAGACATTGGTGGGCCCCACTTCTTGGTCTCGGGTGAAAGATCCACACCGTCCATTGAAATCTCCTCGAAAAACCGTTCAAAAAGGGACGGTTTTGGATTCAAAACGTGGTAGCCCATGAGATCTTTCTTCCGCCTTTCATCTTGCGTCCAACGACTAGGATCTTCGGATATCTTGCATGGGATCAAACTGACACCTAGGCGAGAATAAAGTCCCCTCTATGGTTCCATTGGACGGTTTGGATCGTGGATACGGCGACGATCAAGATCATATAGTGGGCCACGGAAGTCGGCAGTGCGAATGCACGTCCCTGCGTAAACAGGGACGCTGTGATGATTGGTGGGCCCCAGATCGACGTCGGTTGGAGAATCCAAGCCGTCCATTAGCTTCAGGACGAAAAACCGTCTAGGAAGGGTGTATTCTGGAGTGAACTCGGTGCGGCCCACTTGATCTTTAGTCCCGCCGTCCATTCTACTTTCAACGGCCAGGATCTTTCAATAGCTAGTATGGGGGAAGGAGGACACCTAGGTGAGGTTAATACCCCCCCCCCCCTTTTCACACAATGGACGGTCCAGATTGAGGATATGGATGAGGAGTGGGCCCCACTGAGAGGAACCGGCGTCGGCAGCGAAGTCGCTGTTGGAAATTTTTTTTTTTTTTGGTTTTTAAAGAAATCCTCGGTTAGCGCTTGCTGACCGAGCTCTTGAAGACCGGCGCACGGCCAGTGAACCTCCACTATGTACACACATGTGTACATGTGGGGTCCACTGTGACGTTTGTGAGAAATCCAATCCGTTCATCTACTTTTTCACCTCTTTTTAACGGTTGAGACCAAAATAGAAGCGTATCCAGAGATCAGGTGGGCCCAGAATCATGATTCTGAGGGCTGATCTGTCCGTGAGGCCACTTCTAGGGGGTCCAATGGCTGAAATGCGAAGAGTACGGTTAATTTATGATCTTCAGGCCATGTATATAGTTTCAAGCTGATCAGATAGCGGGAACCCTGTGATCCTACATTCTGGATGATTTTCGGGCCACTTAAACTTTGGTTTATCCGTTTTCTCTCGGATCTCTGACGGGTAAACTCTTCGATCTTGGTCCCCTGGAGTCCGTCCCTTGCCTTGGTGTCATCAGATCGTTAAATCCATGTTTTTATCATCCTGATCCAGTCCAAGCTTGCAATTACACCTTGCAACATAAACATGATTAAAACAAGCCATTAAACAGTATCATGTTTAAAAATTTGGACAATTACTAGGGTCTAATATGCAATATTTGACCCTCAACATTCATCGACAATTGCATGCTTGTTTGCGGGATTCCTCTGTACGTCATCCATTCTTGTAGTCCTTAGAGATGTAGAAGCGTATTCGATTAAGATCATTCTAGATATTTCATCTTTGTCGGGAGCTATTCTCTTGCTAATCTGCGTGGTTAAGGGTTCCAAACATGGAGAAACTGGTAATGGTATCGATCACACTCTTTATAAGTCTTTGAATGATGAAGCCAATGGCAATAACATTGATTCAAATAGTTATGTAACTCTGTTCGCCAAAGCTGGATTTCTCAGTAGAATGTCGTTTTGGTGGTTGAATCCTCTAATGCAAAAGGGTTGGGGGAAATCATTGGAAGACAAAGATATACCTCAATTACGTAAGACCGATCGAGCGGAAAGCTGTTACTTATTGTTTATGGAGGAATTGAACAGACAAAAACAGACCAAACAATCTAGCTCGCCATCTATTTTGTGGACTATCGTTTCCTGTCACAGGAGAGAGATTTTTGTTTCTGGGTTTTTCGCTTTGCTTAAAATATCGACTCTCTTCTGGTCCTTTGCTTCTCAATGCCTTCATTAAGGTTGCTGAAGGGAAAGCGACTTTTAGATACGAGGGTTACTTCTGGGGCATTGTTCTTTGTGAAATGCTTAGAATCCCTATCACAAAGGCAGTGGTATTTCCGGAGTAGAAGGATCGGTCTCTAGGTAAGGTCTTTGCTGTCAGCAGCTATTTACTGAAAACAATTGAGACTGTCGAATGAGGTTAAAATTAAACACTCAGCCGGGGAGATAATGAACTATGTTACGGTAGATGCTTATAGGATCGGGGAATTTCCGTTCTGGTTTCACCAGACATGGACGACAAGCCTCCAGCTCTGCATTGCTTTAGCAATCCTTTTCCAAGCTGTTGGACTTGCAACCATTGCGGCCTTCATCGTCATCATACTCACCGTGGCCAGCAACGCTCCACTTGCCAAACTGCAGCATAAATTTCAGTCGAAGCTTATGGAGGCGCAGGACGAGAGGCTGAAGGCTATTTCAGAAGCTCTTGCGAATGCATGGGAAACCCATTTCAAGACAGTAATAGAGGGGTTGAGGAAAGTGGAATATAAGTGGTTGTCGGCATTTCAACTGCGAAGAGCATGCAATAGCTTTCTCTTTTGGACGTCTCCTGTGTTGGTCTCAGCTGCCACTTTCGTTACATGCTATTTCCTTCGAATTCCTCTCAATGCGAGCAATGTTTTCACTGTTCACTCCCCAAGTATAGGGTTGTGATGTAGTAATAATCTCAGTAAGACCGAGGTCGAATCCACAGGGACTGAAACCTGTACGTAATCTGAAGTTAACCAGAACTAGAACTATCCTAATATGAAATCTAAATTAAATAATTTTTTAGGAATAATAGTGAAATAATAATCTAAAACTGAAGAGAAATTCAGAGAAAGAACACTAGGGATTCAGAGAATCCACTTGTAGAGATCAGGGAGATCTTATGCCTGGATTAAAGAATCATAGAAATTAACTGAACTGACGTTGATATAGTTTTCAAGAGATGAAAGGTGTATGAATTAGAATGGATTCCATCACCAAACCATGCCCAGGAGACAAAGCAAACAACAGAATTAAACTAATTACCAACCAATCAACATGCCATGAAAGTTAGGAAGGGTACCGATATCCAACCATGCCCAGGAGACGATGGTGAACAACAGAGTTTTCTAACGTCATAAACATAAAAGGGAGAAGAAATACTCAAAGCCACCGCAGATCTATTGTAATTTTAGTCACAACAAACCATTGAAAACTAAAAATATTCCCTTAATTAAACAAAAATCAACATCAGATCAATCTAAACAAAAGGCAAGCAAAGAGTTCCCATCACACTACAAGCTTCATCCCTTAGCCCTAGCTAAGAGGTTCAGCCCAACATGAATGGGCTGGATCCCTTAAACCAAAAACAAAATAAAAGAAAAAGAAAAGAAAATAAAAATAAACACTACTCTGTCTCTCTACCCCACGTCCAGCCGAAGTTAAGTTCCCCTTGATGTCTGCTCCACGTCCTTCCTTTTATAGAGAACAGCTGTTTGCAGATTGGCTGGAGTCAGAGAACCGTCTCTCTTTACGCATTCCAATTCGCAGCGGAGTCAGTTGCGAACCTCTGTTTCTGCATAAGAAAACGCAAAAACTGGTTGCCTTTAAAATGAATTTGAGATGAAGGATCATCGAGTTCGGTCAATCCGACTGCTTGGCCGGGATCAGAACCACCATTTCAAGAGTTTGGATGACCTGGATCATCAGCTTGATCCCGATCTTGATCGCACAACGTGCGGCAGTGATCGATTCTGTCCGGGTTTCACGAACGCAGGATCTTGGATCTGTGATGACTGGTGGGCCCCTAATCAATTCCGACAGAGAAATCCACTCCGTCCAGTGAATTCCTATCGAAAAACCAGTAAGAAACGGCTAGTTTTCGGTTGGATTCAGTGTGGCCCACAAAATAGTTTGCTCCGCCGTCCATCTTGTTTTTGGACGACTAAAAACGGATCTCCGATGCATTTTGAAATTTTGCCATCTAGGCATGAGTGATATGGTCCTTTGGAATCTCATGGACGGTCCGGATTGGACCTTCGAATTGTAATGGTGGCCCACAGGGATCCCCCGCAGTCGTCAGTGCGAAGCATGCGTCCCTGCGTAAACTGGGACGCTGTGATGATCGGTGGGCCCCATATTTTCGGTTTTCGATGAAATCTAACACGTCCATTGTATTCCTGACGAAAAACCAGTCGGGGATGAGTGGTTTTTATCAGGTTTTGGTACGGTCCAGTGTATTAACCCAACTCACCGTTCATTCTGCGTTTGACGGTGGAAATCCCGTGATCGCGTGAGTTGGCTAAAAAGGAAAGCTTGGCCAAGGTTTTTACCACCCTTTGAGACGCTTGTACGGTTCGGATCATTGAAACGGATGACAAGTGGGGCCCACTGGTGAAAAACGGACGGACAGCGCTGGCTGCTGTCTCTATGAGGAAGAAGGCGCGGGTCAGCCCGGGTTTGACCGGGCTGACCATTCGGTGCAGCGCGGGCGCGTGTACCTCATGTAAACGCACTGTACATGCGGAGTTCACTGTGATGTTCGTGAGAAATCTGCTCCATCCATCCACTCTATCATATCATTTTAAGCGTTGGGACCAAAAATGAAGCATATCTAGGTAGCAGGCGGGTCCCGAATCAAGATTTTGCGGGCTGATATGTCAGTTTAGCCACTTCCACAGGGATCCGGGAGCTGAAATTCGACGTGTACGGTTAATTTAAGGTCCTCAGGCTGTGTATGAAGTTTCGGGCTGAACGGATCGTGGGAACCCCGTGATCTTGCATTCTGGACCAATTTCGAGCCACTTGAACTTCAGTTTCTCGATTTTCGCGAATCTTCGACATGTAAACTCGTCGATCTTGGTTCCTTGAAGTCCGTCCCTTGCCTTTAGTGACATCAGAGCATTAAATCCATGCGCTTAGCATCCTTTTCAGACACATGATCGTAAATTCACCCTGCAACACAAACACGATTTAAATGGGCCTTTAAACTTTTTCATGATCGTAAATTCAGGTAATAATCGGAGTCTAATATACAATATTTGACCCTCAACATTCACCTTCGTAGCAACCTTGCGACTCGTTCAAGACCCAGTTAGGTCAATCCCAGAGGTTATAAGAGTCGTGATTCAAGCTAAGGTAGCATTTTCTCGGATAGTGAAGTTTCTGGAGGCACCCGAGCTACAGATTGGGCCTGTGAGGAAAAAGCCTAATGGGGAGCTCAAGCATTCTATTGAGATCAGGTCATCCAGCTTCTCATGGGAAGGGGACCTGTCAAAACCAACGCTTAGAAATATAAATCTAGAGGTTAAACCTGGTGAAAAGGTGGCAATTTGTGGAGAGGTTGGGTCAGGGAAATCAACCCTTTTAGCAGCAATCCTTGGAGAGGTACCAAACATCGAGGGCACAGTAAGTTGTCATTACATTGATCTTGATCTTGTAAGTTTCTTTGACATTTCACTTGATGAAGTGATATGTGTAGATGAATACTGATTTGACAGTAATTACAGGCAAAGACACTATTTCTCTATACTGGCAATTTTCGGTACTGAAATACCTATCTGATGAACTCACCATCACCATCATCCTGCTGCTTAATGTTGCAGATTGAAGTTCATGGGAGAATTGCATATGTTTCTCAAATGGCATGGATCCAGACAGGAACGATCCAAGAGAATATCCTGTTTGGCTCTCCCATGGACAAGCAACGATACCAAGAAGTGGTTGAGAAGTGCTCATTGGAGAAGGACCTTGAGATGTTACCGTTTGGGGATCTCACTGAAATAGGATTAAGAGGAGTAAATCTCAGCGGTGGTCAGCAGCAACGTATTCAACTTGCACGTGCAGTGTATCAAGATGCAGACATATACCTCTTAGATCATCCGTTCAGTGCAGTTGATGCTCATACTGCAACAACCAAGACGGTGGAGCCGTTCAGTGCAGTTGATGCTCAAATAGCAGCTTGATTCAAAACTTTTGTGCCCTACGTGAAGCTTTTAAAGGTAAATCACCACCGTTTCTTACAGCATGATCCAACTGAGATTTTGATGTTATTCATTTTTGGGATCATGCCCTAAAATGACCATGCAAAGCCAGCGTGGATATACAATACATACACCACACGGTTAAGGACCACACCGTCTTGGGTGAGGCAGGGGCCACACCTAATGGGTTCCTCTTGGGGACAAACCTAATCCATGCCATCCATCCATTTTGCAAGGGCATGATCCAAAAATGAGGTGCGGCCCTTACTGTGGAGTTTTGAATGGCCTACCGTGATGAATGGACCACATCCATGGCAGCCATGGTACAAGAATCATGCCAATCCCATTATCACAACCCTTTGAATGGGCCAATTTGTTACCACCGTCCATTGCTATCATACATCACATGGTTAGAATAATCAAATCCAAGTGTTACTCTAAAATCATAGGAAGAATACATTCAGCAGACGCTAGAGATGAAGATTGGACCTATTTTGTTTCTCCTGTAATTTTAAGTCAGATTTAAACATACATTTTCATGTTATGGAGGATCACCCCGTTTGGCATGACAATTTTGGGACACCATAATCCATATATATAAGCCATTGTGATGTTCATGAGAAATCTACCCTGTTCATCCGTTTTGCGAGTTCGTTTTAGGATATGCGACTAATTAGATCCAAAACTCAAGTAAGCCACACGAGAGAAAAGAGTGGATATTGAGCAACCACTGTTGAAGTATTCATATGGCCACTAATGTTTTATATCAGGCTAAGTTTTGTATGTTTTCAATTCATCCTAACGGGAATAACCTTATAAAGGGTTCGGATGGCATATAAACATCAATGTCCACACCATCAATCAAATGCACCATTCCATGATGGCCTTGGGCTTAAAAATCAGGTTAATCGATTACATATGTAGGACACACCACAAACAACAGTTAACAGTTGAGAATAGTTACCCCTTATTAAAACCTTCATGATCGTTCATGACCGTTTATAGGCCAATTGATATGTGGTTCAGACATCCAGCCCATCCATTTTGTGTATTTCACTTGGATGATGGGTCGCACCAAACTTCAGTCGTATCCAAAAGTCAGGTGGGCCCCACCAAATGCTGTCAGATGTTTAAGGTATGTTTCACAAGGTTTCAGATGGTGTGACCCACCTGAGTTGCCGTATACAGCTGATTTATGGGATATCCCACCAAATGCACCGTGTGGATGCCGGACACACATCACCGTTGGGGCTACAAAGCTCGACCTCATAGTACCATTTCCATATATATATATATATATATATATATATATATATATATATATATATATATATATATATATATATATAGAAAACTAAATGAACGGTCCCAGATGATATGTAACCCTGCCAGGTGTACCACCATGGAGACAAGGCCCCTATGCTATTGCCATCATCCAAACAGTGAGATTTTCCTGGCTAGAAATACAAGCCATGAAGAAACTCTTCTTGAATCTCTCTTGATCGAGTAGCAAAAGGTGGCAACTATATACAACACACTTCTTTGTGAGTCAGCATCTTCTTAACAAAATTACGCCAATAAACCATTCACAATCCCAACCAAATTCCCAGGAAGCAAGAATCTGGACCGTCAAATACTTTAAGACCCTCTCCTATATTAGCATTGAGATTTTGATCCCAAAAATTGGCCACAGCAGCAGGAGCTTTGCTGCTTATTATTTCTAAAGGGCCTGCAGAAGTTGTATGTATACTAGCTTGGGGTTTTCGCGTGCCTCTGGCCTCATAGAGCCCACATGCAGAGGTGGTCAGATGATAGGAATAGTCTATTTTCTGACACTTGCCAATAACCATAACGAAGGTTAATCCTGACCATCAATTGCCAGAATTACCAATCAGCGAGATTTTCATATTATGGCCCATCCACAGCAGTGCCCAAAAAAAAGGACGATTCCAATCATCTATCTCTCTGTATGGAGAAATGGGTCCGATGGGGCAAGGCATGCTGGAGGAGCCAGTCACAACCTCTCTGAAACAATTGTAGTGATTTCAAACCAGTAGTGGAGAGGCTACAGCTCACGCCAAACCAAAAAGAAAAGGACTGCATCTGAGATTGCTACTGATGGAGTTGTCACAAAATCGTGGGCTGGCTGCCGGCATTTGCAGTGTGTGACCAGTACTCTTTAACAAGCTTCCCGAACAGCGAATCCTCTCTCTTCATCAGCTTCCTTGGCTCGTCATACTCCACTAATTTCCCTGAGAAGAAAAATTAACATCATTTCTCCATAGGGTTTTAAGCTTTTCCGAGCCATTCCGGCAGAAAACCATAAAACAAATTGATACAATGGAGCTTTCACTCTAGAAGAATATTAAGGCTGGTCCAATAACTTGCATTTTCAAGCAGGAGCCTGAATTACTAGGGGTGTGTTGGATGCTACCCACTCATTTCTCATTATATCTACAGAGGCTGGCCTTTGCCAACCTAAGAAGAAGAATAAGAAGAAGAAAGGAAGAGGTTAGCAAGGGGTAGATTGACCATCTCTCGCACACCTGAACATACATGCCATGTGTTAAAAAATCTTAACTGTTCCTCAAACTTGGCACCACAGAAAACCCATTCAGCTGAAATTTCAGGCCTACACCTGAGTAAGTCACAATGTTAAGCTCAAATCCAGCCATTGGCATCGTTCTGACAGGCGTTGTTTGAAGAAAATGCATCAGTACTCAAGGGGACAAAGAAGCTCACCATCGCTGATAGCAAGCACCATTGTGCAGTCCATCACAGATGGTATTCTGTGGGCAACCATAATGACGGTGCAGTCAGCAAACTCATCGCTTATGGTCTTCTGAAGAATCGCATCTGTTGCATTGTCAATCGATGCCGTGGCTTCATCGAGCACTAGTATCCGGCTTCTTCTCAACAAAGCACGTCCCAGGCAGAACAACTGCCGCTGCCCCATGCTCCAATTCAACCCGTCTTCTACAACTGCAATATCAGACTCATTATAATGATTTGCAGCCAAAACAACAACAGTCCTCCATATTCTAAAATACTCACCTAGAGAATCCAAACCCTCTCCTCTCTCTTGAACTGCCTCCTGAAGATGGCACTTCCCAAGCACCTTCTCAATATGATAGACTATACAATTAGTATCAGCAACTGTATTAAAATCTATCTGGTAATTGATGACATGATTCAGCATTCTCGAAAGAAACAAGCCAGAAATCAAAAGGTTGATGCCCAAGTTAGGTCAGAGTTTTGGGACAATGTGAAATTTGGGGCTTCTTCATTCATTTTCCCAGAACTTGGCTGCTCTCTCATTCATACAGTGAAAGGAAATGGAAAAACACATGTAAGTGGTAACATTACCTCCAAGATTTCCTGATCAGTATGTTTTGCTAAGGGATCCAAATTGAATCTGATAGTACCATGAAAAAGAGTCGGGTCTTGAGGAATGACCCCAAAACGAGATCTCAGATCATGAAGACCGATCGTGGAGATGTCAAGGCCATCAATGATGATTTTTCCTGCTTCTGGCTCCACCAAACGAAACAATGCACCAATCAAGGTTGTCTTCCCACTGCCAGTCCGCCCAACTATTCCAATCTTGTGCCCTCCTTCAAATGTGCAACTTATCCCCCGAAGAATGAGAGGAGTATCTGGTCTATATCTGATCTGATTGACATTTCTTTCTCAGTATTACAATCTTTATAAACCATAAAAGTCCAGATCATACATGACCCTTTCTAAACAAATTGAAATGAAAGGTAGGATTTACTTTATTATTATTGTTGAATTTACCTTCAAATCTAGGAGCTCCACTTTACCGACAGTAGGCCAATCAGGCATGGGTCGGTTGCCTTCTATGATTTGAGGGGCCTCACTTGGGATATGCATGTACTGATGAAGCCTTTCCACGGAGATGATGTAGTTTGCAATAGTGCACTGATTTTGAATAAAGAGAACTAGGGAAGGGTTTAAGGAAAGACCATAGGATAATGCCATCCCAATAAATCCTGCATCAGAGTATTGTAACCACACGGTTCATCAACCAAACAAATAGGTTTCAGGAACATCATTCATGAAATGTGAGGGCAGATTGACAGCATTGAAAAAGAAACTGAGAGAGCATTATCACAAATTAGTGTTAGGTATTTTGCTAATTAGCTTTCAATTTAGGATTATTATCATCTAAGCATATTTTCTGTTTAAATAACAATTCCTCTATGTTATATCAATTCCACTAACAATAAATGGTTTCTTTGAGCATAGTTCAAAAACCTGAAAACTTGATTTGACTCGATGTTTAGCTGGGTCGGGTTGATTCAAAGACTTGACTCGACTTGACTCAATATTTAACGATTATAAAATTGGAATTATTAGGAATGCAGCATAACTAATTTAGAATGTAACCCAAACAAATAGCACAGAAGCTTCACTGGTTAAGGGTGTTACTTCCTTTGGTTGAGGTTGGAGTTTCAAATCCCACTCCCCACCATCTTTATTTTTAATCTCCACTCAGTAGAGGTGAGTGACTCAGTTCGAGTCACGCCATGTTGTGTGGAGTAGACCGATCCATAAAGTCAACTCGATGAGTCTTCTAGTCCATGCCAAGTCCGGCTCAGCACTGAGTTTCCCAGTGTCTTGGCAAGATTTTTAGCCGAGGCAGCGAGTTTTGGAACTACAGCTTTGAAAGCTAGGCCACTCTCGAAATACCAGTATCAGACAACTGGGAATGGTATACTTGAGGTATGTAAAACTACAAGAAAGGTATACTTGCTTAATTCTTTGAGACTTCATGAGAAGAGTTCTATGATTACCAGAGCCGAAAGTCCCTGGAGGAAGCAGAGACATGGCAAGTGCTGAGGAGGAAATTACAGCGGCACTCATTGTTTCCAAACGCTGGATCAACCAGTCAGTTGCCGCAAAGTTGTGGAAGAATGGGCTAGCGTTCTTGTTGATGAGGTCGACATTCTTAGCAAAGAATTGGTCTTCCTCCTCAAAAGCTCTGATTGTCATCGCTCCTGATATGGATTCAGCCAGATGACTTGCTACAAGGGATTTTGTCGTGCCATTGATCCGCATCAACTCTTTTGCAGAAGCAAAGTAGTATCTCTGATGATTTAAAATCAAATCCCACCAGAATTACTTCTCAAGAAAAATGGAAACAGAAGTGCCGAATTTAAAGAGAAGCCAATAAAAACACAACAGGAATGTGCCACTCTTACCTGCAATCGAATTGCAAGATAGATCATCGGTATGGAGACGAATAAGACTTGCCAGGTAACAACAGCCAGTACACCGAGATTACTGTATGCGTTCATGGTAGCACAAAGGCCAAAGGCGAAACTGAATGGCACATCAAGGTCAACAATACTCAAAATCAGAAGAAACCTATATCACAAACATAGAACGATCAGAACTCGAGAATTTGAATCCATTAGAATAAAAAATCTTTCCAGAAGCTCTTTAAAGGATGATTTGCAGATGAGTTGTGCTTTGACAAGCTTACCCGACTCAATATCCTTCCCAAGGGTGTTGAGTCAAAGAAGGACATTGGGGCACGGAAGAGGGAGTCTAGCAGCTGAGAAAAAATGATTTTGATGACTGCACACCCAGGGCAACTACCAAAAGAGATCTGACGAACAAAGGATGGATGTGCTAACACCGATTGCTAAGTAGACTGAGATCAGCAGCAACGTGCTAACTTGAGGATTGTCAACATTAGCAGCCATCCAAGAGTTTTGCGCAATCTGTCCAGCCACAAATGTGAGATGGCATAGGCCTACCAAGGAGAAGTACAAGTAGCCCTTGTTCTGATTCAGATATTGTAAATATGGCTTCAGACCCGTATCTCCAGTTTCTCTCTCCTCTTTCTTAATCAGCTGATCTACTAATGGTGCATTCATTGTTTTATCTTTCAAAACAGATGCTTTCGTGATTTCTTGTTTGGCAGTTTCACGTCTCGAGGGAGGAACAACCTCAGCGGGCCTTTCAGAACCAGAAGTGTCTTTGTGTGCATTGACAAGGTCTTGAAATTCTCTACTCATGTCCAGTAACTCGTGAAAAGAAGCAGCATGCAGGACCTCCCCATCTGACATTAACTGCCAACAACATCGAATTACTTCAAATTGCTTGCTTTTAATTACAAACTACAAACGCCTCATGATATTCCTGGGCAGGTTAGCCAATCCTACCAAAACAAAAATGGTTTTGGAAAGAACCATCTGAATCATCCAGGTAACTGATACGACCATTTGGGTCAGCAAGTTAAACCTTAATTTTGTTCATTTTACAGTTTGTGGTATGTCACGATCAGAAATATAATGTCCCCACAAATCAGTAAATTGATCATGGTCAAAGATTGAGTAAAAAGACAGCCATCTTGAAAAAAGTGAGACAAGGAAACAGGCAAGAGATAGATGGAATTACTAACCAAAATAGAGTCAAATGCCGGAAGGAAATCAACTTGATGAGTAACTAGTAAGACCATCTTCCCCAACAGAGCTCCCATGATGCATTCCTGTGCACCATAAAAGTTAACTTTCACGAGACAAAACAACAGCCAAGGAAAGCTTAAATGTCAGCGTGATGGAAATGGTAAGAATACATTAAATAGGCTTGTAGCAGTATGAGCATCAACTGCACTGAACGGATCATCCAAGAGGTATATGTCTGCATCTTGATAGACCGCACGTGCAAGTTGAATACGTTGCTTCTGACCACACGCTGAGATTCACACCTCTTCTCTCCTATTTCAGTGAGATCCCCAAACGGTAACATCTCAAGGTCCTTCTCCACGAGCACTTCTCAACTACTTCTTGGTATCTTTGCTTGTCCATGGGAGAGCCAAACAGGATATTCTCTTGGATTGTTCCCGTCTGGATCCATGCCATCTGAGAAACATATGCAATTCTCCCATATACTTTAATCTGCAACATTAAGCAGCAGGATGATGGTGATGGTGAGTTCATCAGGTAGGTATTCCAGAACCAAAAATTGGCAGTAAAGAGAAATACTGTCTTTGCATGCAATTACTGTCAAATCAGTATATGTCTACACATATCACTTCATCAAATGAAATGTCAAAGTAACAAGATCAAGATCGATGTAGTGAAAACTTACCCTGCCCTTGACGTTTGGTACCTCTCCAAGGATTGCTGCTAAAAGGGTTGATTCCCTGACCCAACCTCTCCACAAATTGCCACCTTTTCACCAGGTTTAACCTCTAGATTTATATTTCTGAGTGTCGGCTTTGACAGGTCCCCTTCCCATGAGAAGCTGGATGACCTGATCTCAATAGAATGCTTGAGCTCCCCATTAGCTTTTTTCCTCACATGCCCATCAGCAGCTCTGGTGCCTCCAGAAACTTCACTATCCGAGCAAACGCTACCTTAGCTTGAATCACGACTCCTATTACATCTGGGATTGACCTAACTGGATCTTGAACAAGTCGCAAGGTTGATACAAAGGTGAAAACATTGCTCGCATTGAGAGGAATTCGAAGGAAATAGCATGCAACAAAAGTAGCAGCTGAGACCAACACGGGAGACGTCCAAAAGAGAAGCTATTGTATGCTCTTCGCAGCTGAAATGCTGACAACCACTTATATTCCACTTTCCTCAACCCCTCTATTACTGTCTTGAAATGGGTTTCCCATGCATAAAGCTTCAATACTTTCATGTTCACAAGAGCTTCTGACATAGCCTTCAGCCTCTCATCCTGCGCCTCCATAAGCTTCGACTGAAATTTATGCTGCAATTTGGCTAGTGGAGCGTTCAAAGCCACAGTCAGTATGATGACGATGAAGGCTGCGATGGTCGCAAGTCCAACTGCTTGGAAAAGGATTGCTAAAGCAATGCAGAGCTGGAGGCTTGTCGTCCACGTCTGGTGAAACCAGAAAGGGAATTCCCCAATCCTATAAGCATCTACTGTAACATAGTTCATTATCTCCCCAGCCGAGTGTGTAATTTTAGCCTCATTCGACAGTCTCAGTTGCTTCCGGTAAATAGCTGCCGACAGCAAAGACCTTACTTGGAGACCGATCCTTCTACTCCGGAAATACCACTGCCTCTGTGATAGAGATTCTAAACATTTCACAAAGAACAATGCCCCAGCCAAAGGTAACCCTCGTATTTAAAAGCCGCTTTCCCTTCAGCAACCTTAATGAAGGCATTGAGAAGCAAAGGACCAGAAGAGATGGTCAATATTTTAAGCAACGCGAAAACCCAGAAACAAAAATCTCTCCCCTGTGACAGGAAACGATAGTCCACAAACAGATGGCGAGCTAGATTGTTTGTTCTGTTTTTTTCTGTTAAGTTCCTCCAGAAACAATAAGTAACAGCTTTCCGCTCGATCGGTCTTATGTAACTGGGGTATATCTTTGTCTTCCAAGGATTTCTCCCAACCCCTTCCCATTAGAGGATTCAACCACCAAAACGACATCTACTACTGAGAAATCCAGCTTTGGCAAACAGAGTTACATAACTATCAGAATCGATGTTATTGCTATTGGCTTCATCATTCAAAGGCATATAAAGAGTGTGATCGATATCATGACCAGTTTCTCCATGTTTGGAACCCTTAACCACGCATATTAGCAAGAGAATAGCTCCCGGCAAGGATAGAATATCCAGAATGATCTTAATTGAATACGCTTCTAGATCTCTAAGGACTACGAGAATGGATGAAGTACAGAGGAATACCGCAAACAAGCATGCAATTGTCAACAAAAAGCCTTACAAATGCCTTTGAAAGTTGCCCCATCTTAAGGCTCACACCATTAAACCTAGCAATAGCCAAGTGAGGCCTTGAAATAACATCACTAACCATGGATGCAGAGGAACAACAGCTTGTCCGTTTCTCCATTTCTCTTCCAGGATCCAAACCCCTACACCTAAGTAAACAAAACCCAACCCTCCGTTGAAGATGGCAGAGGTTATCTGTAGATATGAAAGGCCTCGAAAGCGTGCTGGAATCTGAGCTGCTCTTGATGTCACCTTACAAATGAAATTGAAAAGGATCAATAACAAGAGCAGCACATCAACGGAAATGATCAAGATATGGTTGAGACACAGGGAAGAATGGGCAGTGCCCAAAAAACCATGACTACAAGCCTTTCCACCATCATGTGAACAATGAGACTTCCCACAGAAAGCAGACCAAGCACCTAATCAAGATTTTAAAATAAAATAAAATAATTAATAATTAATTAATTAAAGAAGAAGAAGAAAAGAAGAAGAAGAAAAGAAAAGAAAATCTCAGCACCACATCATTTCAAATAGGAATAAAATAAACACTGTAGTTGCCAGCTTAAGGGTGAGTTTGGTTGCACTAAATTTCATGAAATATGATGAAATGTTGGACCAAGTTAAACTGATTAATCACGAAATTTCAGTGATATTTGGTGCAACCAATTATTCCCGATGTACTTTGAAACAATAACAGACAAGTAGGCATAGTTTTCTAGTAACCTGTGAGAGCCTCCATGCTTTTATCTTAATCTTACGTCTCCCGCACTGTCATACAAGAAGGACTCTAATAAGAAGCATTGTACTTATGAATTTCAAACTTCGCCAATAGCAATACAAGCAAGCAAGAGCTCTATCCAAAAGAGAGATGATGTTGGATGCCCCCAATATAATTATATTGTGAAAAGCCAGAGAAGTTAAAATAAGAGCTTCCCCGTTCATCATAAGAAGCAGGAAGATTATACAGAAAGCAACTGAAACTCAAGTCATCAACAGCTCAAATAGTATTATCAAATTTTCAAGGCAAGAAGGTAAGATTCTCAGTTTCTTAGAAAATTCAACTGTTTGACAGAGGTGAGACTTCATTTTTTGCAGGAAAATTACACTGATTCGACATTGTTTGTTGCTCCTTGGAGATCATCAACTTACTTGAACTTTCTCAGCACTGTTCCTTACGTTCGGGGATGTAATATGTTAAGTTAGGGTGTCTTTGGATGTTCAGTCGAACTGAATTCCAATTTCCAATAATTCAATTATGTATATAGGAAATAACCAAAATGTAAGTGGGATCATTTTAAGTCAAAATGATGACCGACCCCTGATTGCAATTCCGCAAAACTGTCTTTGAGGTTGCACTTAAACAGTTGGTGCGGTAGCTTTGGAGTTGTTCGCTCATTTCAATGGTGGGGGGCCCGGCCTCGCTTTGTCCATTCCCAGTTTTTGGATTGAACTTGTGCAATGCAATCCGATCAAGCATCCAAACAACCACAGTCCCATCCCTCTACTACACAACTTAGGCCCCATTCAGTTGCCACTTAAAAATGATTTCATCTCAATTTAATTAACAGAAATAATGTGGGTTATCAAGATTATTTTTAACAGTTAACCAAATATCTAATTCATAATCACTGTTAACTAAAATGAGATGAAATCAGCTTTCAATTGGCATCCAAACAGGGCCTTAGCAATGATAAAAACCATTTCAGTCCAGTATCGAATCCATTGACCAGACGCATTATATCTGAAACACACAATTTTGCACAACTATACCCAAAAACAGAAAAGCCCATTAACTGAGAAGATCGCAAAAAGACCAAAAGAATCGTGGACTTGCAGAATCCGCTGGAATTTTAAAATCTTTTAACTGAGCGCATGCGTTGATTATTCAACAATTGCGCTGATGCTCACAAAATCTGACCAGTTTAAGAAACTTTATCAGTGAATTGTCCAAATACCACGAATCCATATGGGTTTGGGCCAAGCCCGGTAAGCCCAAGCCGGGCCCGTGTGCTAATAATCCGACCCGAACTCTTTTCATGCGCCTACCGCTCTTTAGTTACTGGGCTGAAATTCAGGCGTGCAGCCCACCCACGACAAGCATAAACTGCCCTGTGAATGGAGTTTCACTTAGGGACGTCAATGGGTTGGGCCCGGTCCAAGAAAAACCGGAATTTTGAACTGGATCCCCACTTTCAAGGCACTCGGCATCACCCTCGAACTCAACAGGGAAGAAATCCTAACTGGGCATGGACATGGGCCTCTTATGGGCCCATATCATCTACTAATCGGGCCTTGAAAGCAGCCACTGGACAGATGCCGGCCTACATTCAGCCCCGAACCAAAACAAACGGATCGGGCCATAAACCCGACACGCATAGGCCCATCCAGCCGTCTGCCAGGCCAAAATGCCATGGCCCTAGATAACAACGAAAAGCCCATGCCCTAGAAACCGAAATCTGCTACGATTTTAAGGACGTTCGCCTCATCCAAACAACAAACAAAAAAAAAATCCAAACACGTCCCAAACGCCAGAAAAGGAAAACACATTTCTGCAAAATCACGGTTTTCAAATATGCACGAGACCGTGTAAGTTTTAACAGGGAAGCATCCAAACATGTCAAAAGGGAGAAGAAATGGTATAACAGTCTCCATTTCAATTTTTTTCTGTTGAAAGAAATCCACAAACCAGATCGCTCTGATGTCAGGAAACTCGGCGGGAAAGTCGTCGAACGATTTAGGACCGTTCGATCCGGCAATCTTTTCATGAGATGGCTGAAAAGCTCGGTGATGATGCTCTTGGAGCGTTGGATGGGAGGGGATTCTGCCACAACGGAGTTTCTTTATAGGAGTGAAAAAGAGATGTTAGATATCGTCATCGCTCACGTAGACAAAACCGAACATGTGGTATGTGAATTTCTCGGCCGTTTCTCTTGTAACCATCGCATCAGCGATAAATAATTCTGTAGAATCTAATTTCTTATATTGACATGTGCTCGGCGCCCTCTCTTTCTGTCTGCAATTGCCTGGATCCTCTCCGTTTTTCGCTAGCAAGGCTCTCGTCTTAGAAGCTCGCGCCTTCTGGCCCACCCGGGGTGATGATCCCAGACCGTTCATTGGAAGTAGTAGATACCTATTTTGGAGAAATTTTCATTCGCAGCGTATGTAAGAGAGCTGTTGCATGGACGGTCCGTCTTTATTTGATGTACACATGGCGCGGAAACACTGTTATAGCTACTTTGTAGCTGCGCATCCGCACGCGAGGAACGCAAGCCGAGGTGTCACGCTCATGAAGATCCCTCCGCCCAATGGACGCGGATTCCCGCCCAGCCTTTCAAGGAAGTTCCTGCTAGAAACATAGGTGGGGGCACACCGTGATGTTTTTAGACATCGACATCGTCCATCCGTTTTTGATCTCATTTTAGGACTTGAAATCAAGAGTGAGCAGGATCCAATACTCAAGTGGGCTGCAATAAAGGAAAGGTGGGTAAGGAAATTTCTACTATTGAAATTTAACTGGGGGTCGACAGTGATGTTTACATGCCATCCATACTGTTCATAGCGTCACTCCTAATGGGATGAACTGAATACACAAATATTATCTTGATTCAAAACTTTTGTGGCCTTGCCAATATTTTAACTGTGGAGGTTCAATCCTCACATTTCCTGCACACTTGAGTATTGGATCCGCTCAACTTTTGCCGTAAGTACTAAATGAGTTCAAAAATGAATAGACTAAATGTCTCACAAACATCAAGGTGGACCTCACCTAGGTTTTTTCTATTTTTTATTTTTATTTTTTTTAACACACTCCACACTCACGACTGGTGGAATTTCACACCACCTATGGATACTCAAACTTTGACCTGGTGTTAAAACTTGTAGAATTTACCACCCGAGCAAGAGTAAGGATCCACCTCACCTAGGTTCAAAGCTCAAGAACTTTTGTAAGAAATCTGCCGATTATTACTGAATGTATGTAAATTAAAATCTTTAGTTATACTTGGAAATTTCTAATTAAAATCAACTAGAATTTAAAATTTATGTTTAGATTTCTTTTATTTTCACAACTTTAGAATCCCAAATTAATCTAGGTATGTGATGTTTAACTAAATTATTATAATAAGTTCATTGAAATATACATTTGCTACAAACGAGTATATCCTAACCTTGAGATGGGCATGAACCTAAGGATTGCAAATAACTAGCCAGTATTTTAATTGTCCACTTAGATGGCAAATCTCCAGAAACTTTGGATCATTCTATTCGTATGATTTTGTGTACCTTTTTTTTTCTTTTATACATATACTCACACCACACACCCACAGTAAGATTTTTGGTGAGTTTACCACCTAGATATGAGGAACAACTCAGACATCTTTGTTAATCGCGAGGTTTATATCCTTAAGATGAGAGTAAACCTAAGGCATTTCACACCAATTAAAATGAAAT
>JAJHSJ010000003.1:104811312-104868178 GCA_021015155.1 Magnolia officinalis
AAAACCTTGCGCACTAGTCGTGTTAGAAAATTTGATTGGATACACCGAAAATATAAAATAATAATTAAAAAAGAACAATTTCACTAGGCTGAATCACGTATAAAATACGCTGTCCTTAAAGCGTGATTCGTCCCCTTATCACTGCTGGGAGGGTTACAGACGAATTGCTTCCAGGATAAGACAAGCCTTATCTGGATCCAGCGTGCAGCAATCACGATAGGTCCACTGAGGAACAGTTTTAACGCAATAGATTTCTTCTTGCAGATTTAGACGGTAGAGATGATCACAATATTCTAACAATGGAGCTAAGGACTGTTTCTGATTTGATGAGAGAGATGTGTGTGTTGAGATGATGAAATCGGACTGGAATGGTCCAGTTTATATAGGCCTCTGGTTTAGACCCGTTGCTGTGTGGTATTCAATGGTCCAGAACGTTTGAAAAACGTTTCTGGCCGTTGTCCATTAATCCCAGACGTTTCTGGTCGTTAGATCAAAAGATCTGACCGTTGGATCATCCTGGCCCGTCCGTTTTCGGACCGTTTGGCTTTCAAGGCAGAGAGCCGTTTTTAGAAACGGCTGGACGTTTCGGATTCTAGATCCGACCGTTCTCAGTCACCTATAAAACCCAGGCTCCTTTCGGATTTTCAGATCCACACCGCCCTAAGGCTCTGACCAGACCCATCGCACCGATCGCACCCCGATCGCACCGAGTCGCGCCGGTTCGCGTAAGTCGCGAGGGAGCGACTCCTCTGCGACACGATGCGGACGTGCGAAGTGCAAAGTGCGCCATCTAGCGCCACTACAGCCACACTGCCTCACTGCCCACGCCCACGCCCACGCCCCGTGCCCCGTGCCGAGCCCGAGCCCGAGCCCGGCGCGAGCGCTCTCGCGCGCGTGCGTGCGTGCGTGTTTCCAGTGCTTCGCACTGGAACACGCAACCCTTATTTCATCTCCTCCAAAAAGCTCCAAGTAAGAATACCCTTCTCAACATCTCATATAAACCACAAAATTATTTCAACCATTTCCGATGTGGGATAAAGCACACACCGCACTTTTAGATTTGAAATTTTCGGAAAAGCGTTTTGGCGGCAAAATCCCGAAATTTTGAAAATTTTGAATTTTCTTTTTATTTTTTCAAAAAACCACTAAATTTCAACAATCCCCCACTGGTTTTTTTAACAATAAAACTCTGCCAGAATAATAACAGTTATTATGCATAAAGAAAGATATCTTGCGATTTTAATCTTTCCTTAGTGTAAGTACTTTAAAGTTATTTCGAAATTCCTGGTTGCCGCAGCATTGAACCAGTTATTCCTATATGATATAACCGAAAATACCACACACATAATAGCTCCTGCGTTAAGTGTTCCTTTATAATCTCGCTTAGCACTTTTAATGGCCATGTGCTTATCCTGTTTCATGAACGATCCCGAGATAACTCTAAGTCTCATGAGAAGCGGCACCACTTCTACGTTCACATAGGTGAAATCCTTCCAGTGTTTCCGTTAAAACACTTGTCCTGTTTGACTGGACTTCATTAAGAGT
This sequence comes from Magnolia officinalis, assembly GCA_021015155.1. Taxonomy (NCBI): domain Eukaryota; kingdom Viridiplantae; phylum Streptophyta; class Magnoliopsida; order Magnoliales; family Magnoliaceae; genus Magnolia; species Magnolia officinalis. The sequence goes on from JAJHSJ010000003.1 coordinate 104,812,858, forward strand.
TTAATACTCATCCCTCTTTTATAACGGCCAGCACTTTCATCTTGGATGAGGTTGTTGATTTATTTAGTGCTGAAACTTTTCACTTATCAGTGAATTGTTGTTACCCATTAAACCCAAAAATTAGAGATTTTCTAATTTAGGGTTGGGTTTCTTTCACTGGTGAAACTTTGAGTAAAGAGTTTCAACCCCATCCCTCTAGATGTTGTCCTTACTACCTCTCTCGTTAGAGGTTTAGTAAAAGGATCAGCCAAGTTATTACTTGACTTTACATATGAGATCGCAATGATTCCATCTTGAATCAATTGCCTTACATAGTCATGTCTCAAACTTATGTGTCTGGACTTTCCATTATAGGTACCGCTATAGGCTCTCGCTAGAGTGGCTTCACTATCACAATGAAGTGAAACAGCCGGTATAGGCTTCGCATAGAATGGGATTTCTAATAGAAGATCCCTTAACCACTCAGCCTCTTTGCCTGTAGCAGCTAAAGCTATGAATTCAGATTCCATAGTTGAGTGCGTTATGCAAGTTTGTTTCTTGGATCCCCAAGATACAGCTGCACCTCCTAGGGTGAATATCCACCCTGTAGTGGACTTGTTGTCCCCTGCACTCGATATCCAACTTGCATCGGTATATCCTTCTTCTAATACTGCTGGAAATTCTGAATAAAATAGCCCTAGTTCTTTGGTTTCTTTAAGATAACCTAGAACTCTATTTATTGCTTTCCAGTGTTCAACACTTGGATTACTCGTAAACCTACTTAGTTTACTAACAGCATATGCTATATCCGGTCTTGTGCATTGCATTGCATACATAAGACTGCCTATAGCACTAGCATACTCTAGTTGTGCAACTGCTCTTCCACTGTTTTCTTTTAACTTGATACTTGGATCGAACGGGGTCTTTGCCTCTTTAATTTTCAAGTGGTTAAACTTGTTTATATTTTCTCAATATAATGAGACTGGCATAATGCAAAACCCCCACTATGTTTTTTAACTTTGATACCTAATATGGTATCCACTTGTCCAAGATCCTTCATTTTGAAAACTGAAGAGAGAAACTTTTTGGTTTCAGTTACACCTTCCATTTTATTACTGATTATTAACATCATCTACATACAAGCATATGATTACAATATAATCATTACATACTTTTGAATATATGCATTTATCAGCAATATTATGTTCAAAACCATAAGACAGAACTTTAGAATCAAATTTATCATGCCACTGTTTTGGTGCTTGCTTTAATCCATACAAAGACTTAACTAGTCTACATACTTTTCTTTCATTTCCTGGTAGAACAAACCCTTCTGGTTGCTCCATGTAAACCTCCTCATCGAGATCACCATTCAGGAATGCTGTCTTCACGTCCATTTGATGGATATGAAGATGATGTATAGATGCAAGAGCAAATAAGATCCTAATCGATGTTATTCGAGCTACTGGTGAATAAGTGTCAAAATAATCGATTCCTTCTTTCTGTCGGAAACCCTTAGCAACTAATCTTGCCTTAAAGGTTTGAATTGTTCCATCTGTGTGATATTTTTTCTTAAATACCCACTTACAACCTATTGGTTTAGAACCTGGAGGTAGATCTACCAATTCCCATGTTTGGTTAGATATTATTGAATCCATTTCATCATTAATAGCTTCTTTCCAAAAAGCGGAGTCTCTAGAAGTCATAGCTTCTCTAAAGGTTTTAGGTTCATCTTCTATGGTTAAAACCATAGGTATTTTTCTAATCACCTTCTCTCTATCACCCTCTACTAGATGAAAAGAGAGTCGTTGAGAGTCTATTTGATCAGGATCAAGACTCTTTTCTACTCTTGCTCTTTGACTCCTACGAGGTTCACTAGGAGCTTTCTCTTCTATTTGTGTTTCTTTTATAATTTCATTTGGAGATTGAATCTCAGCATTCTTTTTCTCCGTGAATACAGAATTCTCAAAGAACTCTACATCTCTAGACTCTATGATTACATTGGTGTCTAAGTCTAGAAGTCTATAGGCTTTACTATGTTGTGCATATCCTACAAGGACGCACTTGATAGCTCTTGGTCCTAACTTAGTTCTTTTAGGTTCTGGAGTTCTGCAGTATGCAAGACACCCCCACACTCTAAGATACCCAATATTTGGTTTTCTTCCTTTCCATATTTCGTATGGAGAGGTCTTGGTTTTCTTAGATGGAATTCGGTTTAAAACATGACAAGCGGCTAACATGCTTCTCCCCATAGGTTTAATGACAACTGTGCTTGTATTAGCATTGAGTTGACCATTTCTACTAAAGTCCTATTTTTCCTTTTCTGCTACACCATTTTGTTGTGGTGTATAAGGTGCTGTACACTGATGTATTATGCCGTGTTCTTCACAATAGTTAGAAAATTCATTAGAGAAATATTCTCCACCTCGATCACTACGAAGGATTTTAATATTTTTATCTAATTGATTTTCTACTTCGGATTTATAGATCTTGAATGCATTATATGCTTCATCTTTTGATTTCAACAGATACACATATACATATCTTGAACAATCATCTATAAATGTTATAAAGTACCTTTTCCCTCCACGGGTAAGAACGCCATTTAGTTCACATATGTCAGTATGCACTAGGTCTAAAATTTGAGATGATCTTTCAACGCTAGGGAAAGGTTTCTTGATTATTTTAGACCGTATGCATACTTCACATTTATCTTTGTCACTATCATTGCATGATATTAGACCGTTCTTAGCCATGAGCTTTAGGGTACTGTAGCCAATATGAGCTAGTCTACCATGCCATAGTTTTACAGATTCAATCATGTAAGCAGAAGAATTATTTTCATTCAGAGATAATTTGATCATCCCATTACAAGCATAACCCTTACCCACAAAGTTTCCATTCTTAGACAAGATCAGCTTGCCTGATTCAAACACAACCCTAATCCCAGGTTTACTTAAAAGATCCCCTGAGACAAGATTCCTCCTTATGTCTGGGACATGCAGTACGTTGGTCAGAATTACCTTCTTTCCAGAGGTAAAGAATAATTCCACGGTTCCTTTGCCTACAACTTTCGATCGTCCTTCATTTCCCATTTGAACCTCTTGACCATTGGTCTCGTCTTCATAGGTTTTGAAGGCAGATCGATCATTGCATACATGGACTGTGGCACCTGTATCATACCACCAACCAGGAATTTTCTCTTGAACTAGGTTCACTTCTGTGACCATGGCTACGATTTCATCGTCTACTGCATTAGCCTCTTTCTTAGGTTTTTTTCGGTCCCTACAGACTCGGGCGAAATGTCCGGTCTTGCCGCAGACATAGCAAGCTCCCTTAGGTTTGCCGTTTTTCTTCTTTTGGGTTTTCTTGAATTTCCCTTGATCTTTGTTAGGTTTAAGGGAGTCAGCTTTCTCATTTGAATTACTTTGGGATGTCCTTTCTACTACTGCGTTCACCTTGGATGAGAATGCACCATTAGCGTCATCCTTTTTGTCTCGGTTACGAGATTCTTCTTCAATACGAAGATGCTTCTGGATTTGTTCTAGGGTGAACTCTTCGGATTTATGCAGTAGTTTCTTCCTGTAGTCTTTCCAGCTTGGAGGTAATTTTGCGATTATAGCTCCAACTTGAAAGGATTCAGGAAGATCTATTTTTATAGCTTTTATTTTATTTACTATAAGCTGCAATTCTTGGATTTGGGCAAGCAGCGGTAGATTGTCTACCATCGTGAAGTCGAAATACCTGGCAATTAGAAATTTCTGTGTACCTTCCTCTTCAGCCTTGTATTTGTATTCCAGCGCGCTCCAAATCTCTTTCGCTGACGTGGTCCCCGTGTACAAATCGTACAACCGATCAGAGAGAGCGTTTAGGATGTGACCACGACACAGCAGTTCATCTTCTTGTCGCTTGATCCTAGCAGCCACTTGTTCTGGAGTGTCAGTGTCCTTTGCTTCAGGCAGAGGCTGGAGATTCGGATCCAGGATGTAGAATATCTTCAGAGCGGTCAGCAGGAATTTCAGTTTGTCCTGCCATCTAGTGAAATTTGAACCATCGAATCGGTCCAATCGGATCAGATCTTGGTTCATCAGTTTGATTGATGCAACACTTTCGGTGTCCATAATCACGCTTTAAGATTGTTAGAAAATTTGATTGGATACACCGAAAATATAAAAATAATAATTAAAAAAGAACAATTTCACTAGGCTGAATCACGTATAAAATACGCTGTCCTTAAAGCGTGATTCGTCCCCTTATCACTGCTGGTGGGTTACAGACGAATTGCTTCCAGGATAAGACAAGCCTTATCTGGATCCAGCGTGCAGCAATCACGATAGGTCCACTGAGGAACAGTTTTAACGCAATAGATTTCTTCTGGCAGATTTAGACGGTAGAGATGATCACAATTTCTAACAATGGAGCTAAGGACTGTTTCTGATTTGATGAGAGAGATGGTGTGTTGAGATGATGAAATCGGACTGGAATGGTCCAGTTTATATAGGCCTCTGGTTTAGACCCGTTGCTGTGTGGTATTCAATGGTCCAGAACGTTTGAAAAACGTTTCTGGCCGTTGTCCATTAATCCCAGACGTTTCTGGTCGTTAGATCAAAAGATCTGACCGTTGGATCATCCTGGCCCGTCCGTTTTCGGACCGTTTGGCTTTCAAGGCAGAGAGCCGTTTTTAGAAACGGCTGGACGTTTCGGATTCTAGATCCGACCGTTCTCAGTCACCTATAAAACCCAGGCTCCTTTCGGATTTTCAGATCCACACCGCCCTAAGGCTCTGACCAGACCCATCGCACCGCGATCGCACCGAGGTCCCCGAGTCCGCGTTCGCGTAGGTCGCGAGGGAGCGACTCCTCTGCGACACGATGCGGACGTGCGAAGTGCAAAGTGCGCCATCTAGCGCCACTACAGCCACACTGCCTCACTGCCCACGCCCACGCCCACGCCCTTGCCCGTCCCGAGCCCGAGCCCGAGCCCGAGCGCGAGCGCGCGCGCTCGCTTGCGTGCGTGCGGTGTTCCAGTGCTTCGCACTGGAACACGCAACCCTTATTTCATCTCCTCCAAAAGCTCCAAGTAAGAATACCCTTCTCAACATCTCATATAAACCACAAAATTATTTCAACCATTTCCGATGTGGGATAAAGCACACACCGCACTTTTAGATTTGAAATTTTCGGAAAAAGCGTTTTGGCGGCAAAATCCCGAAATTTTGAAAATTTTGAATTTTCTTTTTATTTTTTCAAAAAACCACTAAATTTCAACAGTCAAATCATGGGACAACGACCGTCTATAATAGTAAGTTGCGAATTATAAGAATTTTAAGTTGTAATTTGATTATGATTTCCCTCATTGCTTAATATCCTTATTCAAGGGTTGTGACCTCATTTAATTTCATTCACCCATCATTTCGAATTTTATAGATCTATTTTCTTTTTCTTTGTTCTGTTTTCTCATGGATTTGAGGAGTCTTTGTAGAAGTTCAAAAAGTTCAATGGATTTGGAATAGTTATCCCTTTGAGGAAGACGGTGCTCACCTCACTTTCTTCCCTGAGTCAAGTAGACACTCAACCGTGGTGAAACATCAAAGTGAGGCTAGGCCTTAAAAGTCTTTCTGTGCAACCTTCCCACCCTAAAGATTTGGACTAATAAATATCCAACCTCGGCTGGATAAAATCCAAACATTAATGGCTAGATTATCTGTCAATCAAGTATATAAACATGAGATAACAACAAAAAAGAAGACATCATCCAGTACGTTTGTTGAGAGATACTTTGGCTGCTGGCCATACATAACCTAAATGCATGTCCCTCTCACTCATCTGTGCGAAGAGTTGAGAGATACTTTGGCTGCTGGCCATACATAGCCTAAATGCATGTCCCTCTCACTCATCTATGCGAAGAGTTGAGAGATACTTTGGCCGCTGCAGGCCATACATAGCCTAAATGCATGTCCCTCTCACTCATCTATGGGAAGATTCATTAAGAACGTGCCAATCACCATCTGCACCCATTTGTAACTTTATTCATCATGTTGTACATATGCTATATTGTCCATTAATGAATAAATATGTACAATTAAAATATACTATATGTACAATTAAGATAGAAATTAATTAGGTGGGTCGACTTTTATATATTTACACTATAGTATATGGTTAGATATTTTAATTGAAGTTAAAGAGTATTTTTATAACTTGAACATGTGACTCTTATCCAAGCTCTTCACCTACCAAAGCCAACTGAAGGTTTTATATTTATGGGCCACCTCTTGCCAACTTGGGGGGAAACGGATTGGCTACTCCCCCTGCCACCAGCCAATGGCTGGTGGTCGGTGCTCTGTGGGCCTTTCTATGATGTATGTGTTTCATCCACGCCGTACATTTATTTTTCTATATCATTTTATGTTATGAGACAAAAAATGTGTTATATACCAATCTCAAGTGGACCACATTACACAAAACAGTGTTGAATGAATATCGACCATTAAAAACTTTTTGGGAGCCAAAATAGTTTTGGATCAAGCTGATCTTTGTTTTTCCCTTCATCTGGGTATGACCTAATCAACAGATTGGATGTCAAATAAACAGTACAGTAAGCCTCAGGAGGATTTTAATGGTGGATATCCAATCACTATTGTTTTCCTGTGGTGTGGTCCACCTGAGATTTATATCCCTCAAGTTTTTAGAATCAAGCCTTAAATGATCTGTAAAAATGGATGAACGGAACGGATGAAACACACACATCATGGTCGGTGCTCTGTAATCCGTTTCCTACTTGGGGACATGGATCGTTCATACGGACACTGTCAATAGCCACGTACATTGCTACTGGATAGAGCCATGTGGGCCTCTCGATGATGTATGTATTTTATCTATTCTTTCAATTCATTTTTCATTTTTGATCATTATGTTAGGGCATGAGCCTGAAAACTAGGTAGATCCAAATCTTAGCTGGACCACAATACAGGAAAATAGTGGTAATTGAACACCCATCATTAAAAATTTCAAGGGCTCATTATAATTTTTATTGGCCATCCAACCTTCTGATTACGGCCCACATACCTTGATCAAGTAAAAACACAAATATCGACTTGATCTAAGACTTTTGTGGCAACTAAGAAGCTTTCGATGATGGGTGTTCAATCACTACTATTTCCTGTGGTCCACCTAAGATGTGGATTTAACTCATTTTTTATGCCAAAGACTAAAATGAGCTAGAAAAATAGATGGACAGTCTGAATAAAACACATACCATGCATCATGGTGGGGACCACAGATCATGGTCCAGTAGCTATTACTAATGTTAGTATATATGCAGTCAACATCCATGATTTGGATGCCAATTGGGTGGTGAAGAGGTCACTGCTCACCTCATTGGGCAAATGGCGTGGCCAAATTTGATTGGTGGGATCATATGCTGTAAGAGATGAGACGGAACCAGTTTAAAGGTTTTTAGATAGAGTGCATAGTCCACCATCTCTGACAACGGTCACCTTGTTTCATCGGCCTAGCTGGTCACCACACAATCGGCATCCTAACTATGCTAATCCCTAACAGCCGCTGGTAGCATTGTATGGAGATTCCATGGATCCTTGACTGTGGGCCCACCTAATGTGTCTGTTTGAATCCACGCCACTGATCTGTTTATCCAGCTCATTTCATGACATGAGCCCAAAAATAAAGTAGATCCAAATCTCAAGTGGACCACCCAGGAAGTTTTTAATGGTGAGCATTCAATCACGTTAGTTTTTTTTTTTTAGCTGGCAACTGAATACTGATGGACAGCGCTAATATAAAACGTACACCGACGTAGCACAAGACCAACCATCCACAATCACAAATAGAAAATGAAACAGGTTAGCCTTGAGCTGGATGGTAACGTCTCCACTACAGACGTAGCATGCGTCCAAGCCATCAATGTGATCGAGGGTGAAGGTGGACACGGATGCCTTAAGAAATCGTACACCTGCGCGTAATCTATTAAATCAAACCGTCCAAAATCTTGGTTCTATTTAGATTTCTCGTAACCTGCAAATTACACGAATTTGATTTGAAGCTCGCTATTTGGTGGACATTTAGAGGTAGTTAACGGTCCACATCCAACGGACAAATGCTCATTAATTAATGGTTGCGAATGTTTCAATCAGTCAGAATTTTGTAGGATGAATCATCTGCAGCGGACCTTGCTATTGTACATTTAATTTGAATTAACATATGCCACGTGTACAATTCTCAGTGCCTGTGTATCATTCATTACATTCTATTCTGCCAGAGTAGCTTCAGGCCTATAAATAATAGGGAGGTTGGCCTGATTATCAAATCTGTAACAAAACGGGCACACTACACCCTAGATCAACGGTCGCTCAATCCCTCAATCATAGGAAAGAAATATCGAAATTAAAATATTTTTGGTAATGGGATAGAAGCCTAATTCACGGCAAAGCTTCGGAGTTGAGATTAACCTATGATATGTTGAGTGGGCTCACCATGATGTGTGCATGACATCCAATTCATGTGCGCCACATGTCTTTGGCGCAAGGATTTAGATGATATTAAGTTGGATGAAATTGCTTTTTCTTTTTTCTTTTTCTTTTTCAGTAAATGCAATTGTTGGTGGCTTATCTCTTAATGTTGTGGGAGTGAGTCCATTCGCTTTGGTGTTTGGATCATGTAGGATGTATAGAGGTGGGCATTTCTGACCCGATCCGGCGGATCCGATTAGATCTGACCCGATCAGACCCGTTCCGAACATAACTGACGGTCTAGATTGGGCCTGATTGAGTCTGGATTTTCAGATCCGTCTGTTTTTCAAATCGGTCCGGATAGACGTCGATCCGAACAGATTTAGACCGAAAACTGGAATCGAGTGGAACCGCACCGAATCGAACAGACCCGACTCGAGCGGGTACTATAAAAGGAATTTTTATTTTTTTACCCTACCCTAACCCTAATCTTTTACCCTCTCGCTCGGCCTCTCCCCTCTTTTACCCTACTCGAACAACCAAACGACTGCTCCTGAGTCCTGCCCGACGCGGCAACGCCCGTTCTGCCCGACGCTAGTCTCCTCTCTAGATTTTTCATCTTCTTCAACACTTGTTCTTCCCAACGCCAGTCTCCTCTGCATCGAATCGGTAAGTAATTTAGGTTTTTTTTATAATTATTATTTCTTTGATTTCTTTTACCCTAACCTAGCATGATTTCTTTTGCCCTCTTCTTCTTCAACATCCCGTCGAATCGGGTAAGTGATTTAGCAAGAAATGGAAATTTTGTTTTCTTCTTGTTTGAGAATTTTTGGAAGATTGGTTATCTGCCATGAGACATGAAGCTTTTGCAGTTTAGAGATATGGAAGTGAGCACAGAAGAGGCTTCCCTGCAGAGGAGCCAACAACTGAGAGAGCTGTACCGTACAATACAACTGGGGAAACTAACCAACCAGCCCGCCGACCATGCACTGCACTCTCTCAGAATGGTTCTATCTTATGTGCGTCTCCTTCTCTTTTCCTCCTAGTGTCGGGTAAGTCTCCAAGAGTGTTGTATTTTTATTAGTTTTATTTTTTGGGCTAGGACCCCTTCATGGTGGGCCCCACCTCGTGAATGGTCAGAATCCCATCACAAACCTTTACAAAACCCCATAAGTGCACAATCGAACCGAATCTGGCCAAATCCGATTCGACTCGATTTTCCTGACCGAGTCGGACTCGGATCGGTTAAGCCCAGTATGAATTAGGATCGGATCGAGTTAGATGACCCTGACTCGGTCCTGGATTGGACCGAGTTCAGGTCAAATTATTCAAAACTCGAACTGAATCAAGTTGGACCCAATCCGAGTCAACTTGGTCCGATGCCCAGCTCTAAGAATGTATGGCTTAAATACATATTTTGATTCATGTAGCATTTAGTTATACATGAAAACAATTAACAATCTTGAAAACTATGTTTGAAAACTACACTGGTAAGTAAGGTGGGGCCCATCTTGATGTTTGTGAGGAATCCACCCCGTCCATCCGTTTTGTGAGATTGTTTTAGGACATGCTGCCAAAAGTCAAGCGGATCCGAAACTCAAGTGGGCCATACAAGAGGAAATAATGGGGAAAGAATTTCCTACCATTGAAACCTTCCCGAGCTCCACCTTGATGTTTATATATCATCCCAACCATTTATAAGGTCATTCCTATCAAGATGAACTGACAACAAAAAAACCTTAGCATAATACAAAACTTTTGTGGCCATATGAATGATTCAATGGTGGTCACTCAATCCCTATTGTTTTCTCTCGTGTGGGCCACTTGAGTTTTAAATATATCTCATTTTTGTTCACATGCCCTAAAATAATTTTGTAAAATAGATGGACGGAGTGGATTCCTCACAAATATTAAGGTGGGCCCCACCTCCTTTCCCTGCGTTAAGAACTTCCTGCATAACTCCTTTCAGGAGGAAATTACACCGATTGAGCGGAAAGGATTGCCGTAAGCCCTCCCTAGCCCTTCGTGCTCCGTGTACACGACCCAATGTTAGAAACCTATATTGAATCAAAGAAAGGATGATTTTTCTTGCCATGGGATTTGAAGTCACATCTCACTTAATACGGGCTAATCCCTGACACCAAACAGGCCCAAATCAGGCCAAATCCAAAAATCAGGTCAGGTAAGCTGGATTAGGACAACGGTCGCTAAAAACTTCTTAGATTTTGTGTGGTATATGCTACATTCCGAATCTGGCCTCAGCCAGGATGATGAACGGGTGCCTTAGATAAAGGCCATTCCAAAACATAGGTAAGCCACACCAAATGATTTTAGCAGTTTTTAGGCATGGTATCATGTGGTATTGGCCATCAGAGCTTCAAAGAGAACACGAGGGGCACGCATGATGGACGGATTGGATGTCAATGTAAACATCCAGTGGGCCCAAAAATCGAAGTGTACCTTAAAAATAATCTAAAAAACTTTGAAGTGTATACGGCCTCCAAAAGGATCACCACTCGTGAGTAGCGTGCCGCCACATGGACCCCACATGATGAGATTATCAGACGACTTGAATCATCCGTCTTCTTACTACCATAAATATATACGCTGTTGTTCTATAACCTAGATTTCACATCATGGACGTTCTGATCATTAGACCATTTTGCGTATGAGACTCCTTGCAGAGACATGAAAAAGACGAAGATTCGCCAGAATATGAGACTGCTTGCGGAGACGCATGAAAAAGACGGAGACGCATGAAAAAGACAGATTCGCCAGAAATATCACATGGAGCTTCCACATGTGGCCAGTAGAGTCAACAAAAGGCCAATATATGCTCGCGATCACTTCATTAGCAATTTCGTCAGCATGCATCGCATGAAGAAATAGACTAACAACATACAAACAAGGTACATATCTTTTATCACAAAATACAAAGGAAAAAGACATCACATCGACACCTAAAAATATTCCCTGCCGAACAAAGGAAGCGGATTGCGTGGTGTCCCCTATGCCACCCTCAGTGGTGTGTTGACGTCACTAAATTCGTGGCCCACCCCTGATGTGTATTATATCTATACTGTCCATCTATTCGGCGACATCTATTCGGCGAGGTCATGATCCAAAGCTTAAGTAGACCACCACTAAAGCAGCGGGGGCAATGATTCCTTTGGTTGAAATCCAACATAACTTAGTGGAGTCCACAGCCGGGCGAATCCCTTGGGATTAGGAGGGATGGGATGGATTTTAAGGTAATGATGGTGGTGTCAGTGGATTGGTTTAAGATACATGGGATTGCTATATCCTAGGACAAGTTCACTGGATATGTTTGGTGCACCGGACATATCCCGGGATTTTACCTTCCAATCCGTCTAACCAAGGGATGGAATCAATTTTAAGGTAATGATGGTGATGTAATGATGGTGATGTCGGTGGATTGTTTTAAGATCTATGAGATTGCTTATATCTCGGGACAAGTTCACTGGTCTATTTGGCTCGTAATGCATATCCCGGGATATCGTGATCCCATCTCTTAATACCGTGGGATCGGTCCGGCGAAATAGGCGCTAACAAGATTGGTTGGTGTACCTCACACCAACAACATAGCTGCTGCATTGAAGTCAGCAAGTTCTATAAGTCTGATCATGAGGTATGTGTTATATCTAAATCGTCCATACATTTGGCTAGCTCGTCTTAAGGCTTGAGACGAAAAATAAGAAAGATATAACTATCAAGTGGACCACACTGAGAAAAGCAATGAGGGATTGAACGTCTACCATTGAGACCCTTTTTGGGGTCACAGAAGTTTTGGATCAATATGAAATTTGTATTTCCTCTTCATCCAGGTCTTTGTGACCTTGTGAACAAATTGGATGGAAAGTAAACGTTATGGTGAGCCTTATGAAATGTTTAACGGTGAAAATCATTATCTCTGCTGCTATTTATGGTATGGTCGATATAATCTTTGGATATGATTTATTTTTTTCAATGATGCTCTAAAATAATCTCTAAAATAGATGAACAGTATAGATATAATAAATACTTCACCGTGAGGGCCATATAACTTTAATCTCCTTTGAACCGTTCCTACAACTAGGAGCTTGAAGAGCATCAGTGCTCGTCTTCACACGACACGTGCCTATAACAACTATGCATCAGGCTGTGTGGTACACTAACCAATCCGCTTCGGATTGGGCGGGTGGCTATATGTACGGTTAAGGAGAGAACATGATGGAAGCCGGTTGGCTGGTGTACCCCACACCGGCTATATAGCTGCCTTATTGACGTCAATAAGTTCTGTGGGTCTAATCATGAGGTATGTGTTATACCTAAACCGTTCTTCCATTTGGCGAGCTCATTTTAAAACTTGAGACAAAAAATAAGACAGATCTAACTATCAAGCGAACCGTGCTACAAAAAGCAGTGGGGGATTGAACGTTTACCATTGAAACCCTTTTTGGGGTCAAAGAAGTTTTGAATCAATATGAAGTTTGTTTTTCCTCTTAATTCAGCCTTTGTGACCTTATGAATAGATTGAATGGAAAATAAATGTTATGATGAGCCCAATAAATTGTTTAATGGTAAAAATCATTATCTTCACTACTATTTGTGGTGTGGTCCAGATGATCTTTGGATATGATTCGTTTTTTGGATAATGCTCTAAAATGATCTCTAAAAATAGATAAACGGTGTAGATATAATAAATACATTAATGTAAGGCCCATGCAACTTTGATCTCATTTGAATCGTTAGTACAACTCGGAACTTGAGGAGCGCACGACATGTACCTACAGCACGTATCTAGCTGGTGTGTGGTACACCAGCTAATCCCCTTCCAACATGAGAAGGGTCATGATGAGAAATTAGTGACCCTAATGATGTGATTTTCTTTTTAATTAATGCCAATGGTACCAACCCATGACATCAGCTGTCCATCTGATGGGCATTGTTTTTTATGGTCCGGGGCTATGATCCAAAATAATGACATGGAGTTTCTCACCTGAAAGTGGAGGACATTACTACTTTATTTTCAACCGTCCATCATAATACAACCAATAGAACTTCTTTTACCTTTTCTTTTAACATCTACATAAATCTTAATTTCCAAAGGCAAGATGCAAAACGACGGACGCATCTTGGTCATAACTAATAACCCCGCTGTTCCCTAGCTAGGAATTAGCGGGGTTCTGAGGGCCCACCGTAATGTATGGGTTTCATCCACCCCACCCATCCATTTTTCCATATCATTTTAGGATAAATAACCAAAACTAAGGTAGCTCCAAGGCTCAAGGGGACCACACCACAGGAAACAGCGGTGATGATGACATCCACTAATGAAACCTTTCTAAGGCCCACTGTGATGGTTGATTGCCATATTTATTACGTCACATAGATCTGGATGAAAGGAAAAATTAAAAACATCAGCTTGATACAAATCTTCTGTGGGCCAAATAAATAAAATCAACGGTAAGTGTTTAATTACCACTATGTGGTTCACTTGAGCTTTAGATCTGCCTTGTTTTTTTTTTTTTTTAAGCTTGTACCTAAAATGATAGGGGAAAATGGATGAACGTATGGATTCAGAATTCGAGTCAGTGGGACCAAAGTAGCATATGGCTTAACGGAAGAAGCTAGAATAGGGCTGTCAATGAGCTGGGCCAGGTTGGGATATCATATCTTGAAAAGGCCTGGACTAACGGCCCAGTCCCAACAGTTCAAAATCCAGGCCTATTCCAACCCCTGGCCCAGTCCCAACAGTTCAAAATCCAGGCATATTTCAACCCCTGGCCCAGTCCCAACAGTTCAAAATCCAGGCCTATTCCAACCCCTGGCCCAGTCCCAACAGTTCAAAATCCAGGCATATTCCAACCCCTGGCCCAGTCCCAACAGTTCAAAATCCAGGCCTATTCCAACCCCTGAACCAGCCCTATGACATCCCTAAGTAGCAGCAACACAACACGCATTAGCTTGTCTTGGGCTTTCTGGAACCCAGATGAAACTTCTCATGGTATAAACCACGGGAAGCGAGAGAGATTCGGCTTTCCATGGATGATGGTGCACAGAAATCCCCTTTGCACCAAAACATGATTTACCAAGAAAAAATTTGAAGTGCTTGTTGGGATTCCCGCTACCGCCATTGACAGTGGGATTTTTAGTTGTGAAACGCAGAGCTCATGGTTGGTTGGTTATTCCAACAACACAAAATATCTAGATGGACCATGACCTATACAATTTTAACCGGGTTTGAAAATAAGAGCCATTAAGTATGGGCCAATTTCCATTCTCTCCTTCCTTCTCTCTTCATTTCTCTCCTTTTCTCTCCCGGTTTCCTACATCTCCTCCTTTCTCTCCCTCTCTCCTTAAACTCAACTTGATCGGACTTGATTCAGTTTTTCAGACCGAGTCGAACTCAATTCGGGTCAAGTCAGTAAGGATTCAGATCGAATCGAGTCAGTCTTGCTGAACTCGGTCCCGAATCAAATTGAGTTCAAGTTAAGTTTTTGAAAATTAGATTGAGTGGAGTTGGACCCAATCCAGTCTTACTCTATTCGATGTCCACCTCTACACGGAGCTTCCTCATGTGGCTAGTAGAGTCAACAAAAGGCCAAAATATGACCGCTATCACTTTATTAACTATTTCGTCAGCATGCATCGCACTAAAAAATAGACCTAACAACATACAAACAAGGTACATATCTTTTCTGACAAAATACAAAAGAATAGACATCACATCGACACGGAAAAATATTCCCTATCGAACAATTTCATGGCCCACCATGATGTGTGTTATATCTATACTGTCTATCTATTTGGCGAGATCACGATCCAAAACTCAAGTAGACTACACCACTAAAGCAGTGGGGATAATGCTTCCTACGGTTGAAATCCCAAATAACTTAGTGACGTCAACACCACGGAGGTGGTAGTGTGTGGCACACCATGCAATCCGTTCCCACGAAGGAATATGTGGACAGATTGGGCGGGTGGGCTATGCGTACGGTTAAGAGAGAACATGAGAAGGGTCATGATGAGAAATTAGAGACCCTAATGATGTGATTTTCTTTTTAATTAATGCCAATAGTACCAACCCATGACATCAGCTGTTCATCTGATGGGCATTGTTTTCTATGGTCCGGGCTATGGTCCAAAAAACGACGGACGCATCTTGGTAATAACTAATAACCCCGCTGTTCTCCTTGCTAGGAATTAGCGGGGTTCTGAGGGCCCACCGTAATGTATGGGTTTCATCCCCCCACCCATCCATTTTTCCATATCATTTTAGGTTACATATAACCAAAACTAAGGTAGCTCAAGGCTCAGGTGGACCACACCACAGGAAACAGCGGTGATGATGACATCCACTAATGAAACCTTTCTATGGCCCACCGTGATGGTTATTTAGCTTCGAGCCTGGAAATCGGATTGCTTACTGAGTTATTAAGTACGCTCTGATCATACTGAGTTAACTCAGTTGGGCCCACCATGAATGTATATAGTCTATCCATGCTGTACATCTGTTTTTCCATTTAATTTAAGGGGCTGAGCCCAAAATCGAAGCATATCCAAAGATCAAGTGTATCATACCACATGAAACCGTGAGGATAATGACTTCCACAGTTGAAACCATGTTAGGCCTAGCAGTGATGTTTATTTGTCATCCAACCTGTTCATAAGATCAGAGTAACATGGATGAATGGAAAATACAAATTTAAGCTTCATCCAAAACTTCTGAGCCCCCTTGGAAATTGTCTAGGGTAGAAGTTCAATTAAATTGTTTCCTATAGTGTGGTCCATTTGAATATTGGATATGCTTAGTTTTTTAACCAAGTCATAAAATTACCTGATAAAATGGATTTACAGAGTGGATAGAATACATAGATCATGGTGGAGCTCATGGGGTTTAGTCGGTACGCTAAGCATAGCTAGTTACTCACTACGCAATCCGCTTCATTAGGTCAATGAAAGGAAAGACAAAAACAACGGTGGGTGTTTAATTACCACTATGTGGTTCACTTGAGCTGATCCAAATCTTCCATGGGCTAAAAAAAATTAAAAAAAAAAAAAAAAAATCAACAGTGGGTGTTTAATTACCACTATGTGGTTCACTTGAGCTTTAGATCCACCTCGTTTCTTTTTTAATTCGAGTCAATGACCCGAAGTAGCATATGGTTTAACCGAAGGAATAGGGCTGTCAATGAGCTGGGCTAGATTGGCAAATCATATTTTGAAAAGGCCCAGACTAACAGGCCCAGCCCCAACAGTTCAAAATCCAGGCCTAATCCAACCCCTGGCCCAGCCCAGTGACAGCCCTGGTAGCAGCAGCAGCAGTGACACCACACGCATTAGCTTGTCTTGGGCTTTCTGGAACCCAGCTGAAACTTCTCATGGTATAAACCACACGAAGCGAGAGAGATTCGGCTTTCCATGGATTATGGTGCACAGAAATTCCCTTTGCACCAAAGGGAATTTGAAATGCTTGTTGGGATTCCCGCTACAGCCATTGACAGTGGGATTTTTGGTTGTGAAACACAGAGCTCATGGTTGGTTGGTTTTCCCAACAACACAAATATCTAGATGGACCATAACCTGTACAATTTTAACCGGGTCTGAAAATTAGGACCGGGTCTGGCCGTTTTAGTGATTGGGACTCCGATTCAGGTCCAATCTGACCCAATAAAGTAAACTGGCGCTTTCTATGGTTAGGTCCGGGTCCTAATTGAAGCCTACGTAATACCTAAGCCTAAACCTAAGTAGCTCAAAATCAGGCCCGGAACCAAACCCGATTCATAGCATCAGCGAAGTTAGCCAGACTCGTTTTCCAATTAAGTCCGTCAAAGTAGAATCATGGTCCATGAATGTGGACCATTTTTTTTTTCTTTTCTTTTTTGATCGTCCATTTACATGACGTTTGTCAGACAAGCGCTAATTACCCAAATGAAATTGAGTTCATTGATTTGCTTTTTAAAAATATTAAAAACGAGCTTGGGTGTTTTTTTAATTATTATTATTATTTAACTCCAGAAGGTACAAAACCCCAAACGAAATTTGAGCAATTTGATTTACCTGAGAAAGTATAGAAATAGATTAACCGATTGATTGCAAGTCACGTACCTTTGAAAGTGGAGATGGATGGTCAAAATAAGAGTCGTTGAGTATGGGCCATGTTACAAGCTTGTTTGCAGCATCAGTGGCATGTATTCCGTCGCAGCTCACATAGTTCTTTGGGTCACTACATGCTATTGCTGTGACCTTACTCCTGTTTACAACCTTGCTATTCCCACGGAACACAATTTGCCTCGTGCCGTGAGATGTTGGATTTTGTCTTTTATTCTTTTAATAAAAATAGTTGCCAAGCTTTAGGGCCTGTTTGTTTTTCAGAGAAATGGGAAATGCAAGGGAAATAGTAATTAATACGATTTCATTGCGTTTGAAAACTCATAAGAGTTTGTGCCAGTGAAATTGGTTCAACAGATGTAATTTTAATTTATTTACTGCAAGGTAATGTGTATGATATATCCATTCCGTCAGTCTGTTTTATTACAATATTTTGGAGCATGAGACAAAAAATGAAGCAGATCTAATACTCAAATGGCCCACGCCAAAAGAAACAGTGGCCCTACAAAGTTTTTAATGGTGGTCCACTTGAGTATTGGATATGCCTCAATTTTTTATTCATGCTATGAATTCAAATGTAATAATGGAGAACGGTGTAGATATGTGAAATGCATCACAGTGGGGCCCACAGATATTTTGTAATATTTTTGATTTTTGTGTCAAAAAGTAAGCAGTCATATCAGGTATGCTGTAAATTCACGAGGATATAATCATTACTTTTGATTTACCATTTCACCGAAAATCAAACACGCCCTTAAGTTTTGGCCACCGGCTATTGAGACTGTTAGTTTTTAGGCCTTATACATTTCATGTCTGCATTAAAAGCTAGCAATAATACTGGACAATTTCCAACACTTGCATTAAGGGCCTGTTTGTTTTTCAAAGAGATGGGAAATACAAGGGAACGCTTTCACTGCGTTTGAAAATTTATCGGACTTTGTTTCTGTGAAATTGGTTCAAAAGATGTAATTTTAATTTTTGAACTGCAAGGTAATGCGTATGATATATCCATTATGTCCATCTGTTTTATTACAATATTTTGGAGCATGAGATAAAAAAATGAAGCGGATCCAACACTCAAGTGGCCCACGCCAAAAGAAACAGTGGCCCTACAAAAGTTTTAACGGTAAGTATTCGATCCCCTTTTTTGTATGACGTGGTCCAATTGAGTATTGGATATGCCTCAATTTTTTACTTATTCTATGAATTCAACTGGAATAATGGATGAACGATGTGGATAATCGAAATGCATCACAGTGGGACCCACAGATATTTTGTAATATTCTTGATATTCGTGTCAAAATGGAAGTGGTCAAATCAGATAAGTTGTAAATGCATGGGAAGTAATTATTACTTTTCTACACGGCATTTACCATTTCACCGTAAAATCAAACACGCCCTAAATGCACGCCAGTTGAACGCACTCCGTAATACCACGTATTACACATTGGAAAGACGTCAAAACTTGAATGTTAAATGTCCTATCAAATTTTTCGATACGTGTGGGCATTGTTTACACCCCCATTTCACTATAAGTTTGATGATTGCGAAATCATACTTGCACTCAATAATAGCTTTTATGGTACTTCCTTTGGCAATATGTCTTCTGTTATTAATAGGGTGGTATAGAACCATATGCATGCCTTTAAGAGATCGAATCGATGAATGACACATGACTATGATTGGCATGACATTTTAATGAGACAGTGTACACAATACATTTATAAAAGACTTACCGAGGGGAAAAATCCTACCATGGATTTGGTTATAATATATTCAGTAAAACTGTCACTCACAATCCTTTTAAAATGAGAGATCTTTCCCAAAAACGTTTGGAGACCTTGTAGCAATTACGAATATTCCAAATATTAGAAAATCGAACGAATATCTGAATAGATTAGTTGCAACATGGACCCAAATCAGGAGAGATTAACACTAACAGATCGGGCTGATGTCCGTGCATTGATTAGAATCAAGATATTGGAAGATCAGGATCTGGCGGATCCAACCCCATCAATTCCACAATATAGAAAGAGAGCGAGATTGTGGAAGGGCGGAGTGACACTAATTGGGTTATTCAGATGCAACAATGGCCTAATCGATTTGAGATTCAGAATCAAGGGTAGAGATTGCTCTGATCGATCTTAAATCTATATGTTGTAGGATCCTGTAGGGGAGCATCTATGAAAAAATGGAGATCTAAAAACCAACAATTTCAAATCTATGAAAATCTCCCTATTCAAAGTACGAGTAATAGATGCAAAGAATCCTAAACCAGCAAAGAAACCCCGCGAGCGTTTTTGCCACCTCGATAACCAATAAAAGGAGCATGTGATGAAAAGCTCGAGGACCACACCAAACACAATTTATCTTTCTTCAACATTTATCTTTACGTTTACTGTCCAACGCCATCATTACAATACTATAGGGTTAGATTAAACACCCACAATCCTAAAGTTTTAGATCCCAATCAACCAAGTCCTTACTTGAGCAATCAATCTTTCTGATCACATTCTACTAACCTTTCGCCTCGATCATCTGTTATTACAGATGGATTAGGTATTTACCTCTTGTTTTGTTTATTTCTTTAGTTTATTTGTTACTCTCTTGATCACAACGAGCCGCATTTATATATTAATAAAATCTGCTCTATTTTAACCGTTTCTTGTTTATTTGTTCATCTTTTTTCTTTTATGACGTAGGGATGAACGTGATGAGGATAAATACTCCGAATCCATGGAGCTTCTCTGGACTCTTCACAGAGACTTCTCGAATCCACGAGGAAAGAAAGCAAAAAATAGAAGTAAATTCTAATAAATTCGAAATTGATTAATTGATCATTGATAAATTCCCTAATGTGTCTCCTTACACCATTAATATAAGAAAAAATAAACTAAAATTCGTAATTACCAAAAATAGCAAAATTCTAACTCTAATAAAAATCCTAATTCTAATAAAACTCTTCTAAGGCCTAATTTCTAAAAATAAAAATTGCAAATAAATTTTCTCTAGAAGAGTCCTAGTATAACTAAAAGTTATTTCTATAAGGAAAGAAAATCTAAAACTCTAAAAAAATATTAAAAAATCGAATTACTAAAAATAGTAAAATTTTTCTAAAGATTCGTTTTGAGCTGAAAGCGCACATTTTTTGACGAAACGGACAGATGCGACCCACGTTGTGGGTCGGTTCACCTCGGATGGCCCGTTTCAGTAAAGATTGATAGGTTGTACGCCCCGTAATGATACCCGGATCAAAAGTAATGGTCAAATTACGGTCCACCTCCTTTTGACTCAACCATGCTGGGAATATGTCTGTGACACGTTCTACATCAAACCCCTCCACTTGAAAAAAACTCGTCCTCGAGTTATGCAAGAGACTTGGCACATGAGTCTGAGATAACTTTTGACGCCGATGTTCATTAGCCCTTTTTTTGTACTTGGCATTAAACTCTTGAGCTGACACAATACATGTACTCATGTTTTCCTTGACTTGACTAATATTGATCAGTTCCTTCATATCTGACACAATACATGTACTCATGCTTTCCTTGACTTGACTAATATTGATCAGTTCCTTCACATCTGTCTTTAGGATCTCATATTTTTTCTGATAACGTGGGCAATTAGGCGGTCTTGCCCCTAAGACGGAATCAACGTGATTTTGTATATCTCGTATGGGAGGCAACTTATTGGGGGGGTTCATCGAGCACAATCTCTCTGAACTCCTGCAACATTGGCTTCAAATCTTCTGGGATATTCACAAGCTTCTTATATTCTTTCTTTTCAACTAATGGATATAATTGTCTTGTTTCCTTAGATTGTTTAACAAAAGTCTGTTCAGTTGTAACATACTGTTCCTCAACTTTAGAAATCTTGGGTTGGTTCTCCCTTCCCATAGGGGCGAGGATAATCTTTTTACCATATTTAATAAAGATAAATAGGTTATCCCGATCCCTATGTGTAGCACTAATATTATTTTGCCAGGATTGACCAAGTAACATGTGGCAAGCTTCCATGTCGACCACGTCACACATTACTTCATCCTTATAATATTTACTAATGGAAAAAGATATACGACATCGTTCAATTACCTTTGTTTTGTTGACCTCCTTGATCCATCTAATTCTTATAATACGGCTCGGTTCGATCAGCAGCTCGGGCCAGCTCGGGCCGAGGCCAAGTTCTCCATTGAGGCATTTCCACAAACACCTGAACTGCAACTTCAAATTCCACTGTTTTACAAACAGAGGCAATGGTTTACAGGTATTTTCTCAAAACACCTTCTAAGTAACATAAAACAAAAAAAAAAAAAAAAAAAAAAAAACAAAGAGAAAATGCATTTGTTTCATGTACATACCTTCCTTGCCACCAACTACATTTCGTTGAGTCATTTTATCAAACTTGGTGAGCAACATCAATGGCAAAGTAACCGAGTCACCGAACTAGTTCGATCCAAATTCAATATGAGCTGGATTCAATCCGAGTCGAGCTGGGCCTGCTCGAACTCATTTTCGAGCTCAAAAAATCAGCTCGACTCAGCTTCCAACTGAGTCGAATTGAGCTTTTTCAATTGGAGTCGAGCGGGCTAGCTCGGTTCGTGTACACCCCTACTTTTAATGTAGGCCACGGTTCATTTGGCTCTCTCACATTCAGTGCTCTTGGAGCACTATAACCTACATCGCTCCTAGCTGCTTACAGACACTTTGACAGTCCAATAGATCCATCCGGACTGTCCATTTGGTCCAGGACATGTTTCTTGGGCCACCATAAAACACTATACCGATTGGATTGTCCCACCCATCTATAAGTTGGACTTGTTTTCATAACCATCCATTCTCCAAAACATGGTTGGCACGGCTAGGATTGCCTGGTAAACGTGATTCCTTATATCCATAACCAATCCATGGTGGGCTCAAACAAATAAATAGTTCACACTGTTGTTTGGGCCTATTTTTATGTAAACAATTCTGTCTGTCACCATTGTAGATGATATTTGCCTGGTTTTTGCCAAACATCAACACCCAATGGAAGGTCCAGATCGATCGATTGTATCGAGCAACTAGGAATACTATTGTACTCGTGGATCCTTCATCAATTTATATTTGTATCCAACCAGCGCGAGGTCTGGATCCTCTGCAACATTGGTTGAATGAGCTTATCCTACACCTCAGTGTGTTTGGGTCCTGCTGGTACGATGATGTGTGCATGACATCCAATCCGCCTATCATGTGTGTTCCTCACGTTCTCCTTCAAGCCCTAACACCAATACAAAACTCATGTGTCCATACCGAGTATATCCAAATCACGTGATGTGTCTACCTATGTCTTTAAATGGACTGATTTTTTTGGGTTACCTATTAATCATGGTGGGACCCATCTTATTAAATGGACTGGATACAATGAAAGATGGTGGGACCTACACTCAATTTAGAAGATTATCTTGGATCACAGTGATGGGTTTTTTTTTTTTTTTTTTTTTTTTTTGACCCGTCGATGCGCAAGTCCTTTCGCAACTGGGATGCGCAAGTCCTTTCGCAACTGGGATGCGCAAAGTCCTTTCGCAACTAGGATGCGGAAAGGAGTTTCCTAAAACTATAAAAAGGGTCCCTAGGATTTTTCTAATGTATGTTGTGTGAAGAAAACAGCAAGAGGGTTTCCTAAAGCTTTGCAAGGATTGCTAAAGGGTTTAGGGCTATCAAAGGTGAGAGAGAGGGAGAAAGAGAGAGAGGAAGCTTATAGAAGGGAGGTTCTGCTCGTGGAGGTTCTCTACTGTGCAATCTACATCTCAGCGCTTCTATGTCCTCGTAATCGGTTAGATCTCTCCGTTTTCTCTATTTCTCTTATTGTTTATCCACTCCTGCGCGTGAGTGAAGAAGGTTGTAAACGTTCTACTTCATAGTGGATTGTTGATCTGGATGAGGTCCCGTGGTTTTTACCTCTTTGAGGGTTTTCCACGTAAAATCTCTTGTGTGGTGTGTGATTGATGCATTGATTATTTTCATTGCTTTATTATCCATAATTCTGGTTTGTTCTGGAGGGCTAGATCCTAAGGTTTTGTGTAAGGCCCCCAACAAAGTGGTATCAGAGCTAAGTTCATTGAACGGGTAGGATCGGTTTTGAATTATGGAAGGTGGCTCAAGGATGATCAGCCTCAATGGTTCTAACTGGACCATATGGAAGGCTAAGATGGAGGACTTGCTTTATTGCAAGGACCTATATTCTCCAATCTCAGGCATATCAGCAAATCCAAGGATATGACTGATGATGATTGGAAGAAGATGGACCGAAAGGCGGTGGGGTTTATTAGACAATGGTTGGATGATTCGGTGTTCCACCATGTGTCTACGGAAACCTCAGCCGCTAGCCTATGGCTAAAATTACAAGGGCTGTATGAGAGGAAGACAGCCGGTAATAAGATATTTCTGATAAGGCGACTTGTGAATCTCAAGTTCAAGGATGGTGGTTCTGTGGCCGAGCATATGAATGAGGTCAGTAATATAGTGAACCAACTCACCTCTATGAAGATGGTCCTGGATGATGAATTGCAGGCTTTACTATTGCTTAGTTCATTGCCTGACAGTTGGGAGACATTGGTGGTGTCTCTAAGTAACTCCGCGCCAGACGGAAAGATATCCATGGAACAGGTAACCAGTTGTCTCTTCAATGAGGAGACAAGGAGGAAGTCTCAGGGGTCTACTCAGCAAGAGGCTCTTGTGACGCAGGAACGGGGGAGAGGAAAGAACAGGAAGGGCGGGAAGGCCCGAGATAAATCAAGAGGCAAGTCGAGCAACAGAAAAGATGTTGAATGCTGGAATTGTGGCAAGAAGGGCCACTATAAGCATGAATGTCGTAAGAACGACAAGAAAGGAAAAGGGAAGGAAGATGAATCAGATTCCACTGCGGTCGCTTCAGATGGCGACGTTGTTATTATTCTTTCAAGCAGATCATGATGTGTGTCTCACAGATACGAGTCAGGACACCGATGGGGTGATTGACTCGGGAGCTTCTTTTCATGCGACTCCGCATAGGGACTTCTTCACAAGCTACAAGTCAGGCGACTTAGGGACCGTGAGGATGGGAAATTCTGGCGTATCAAGATCGTGGGAGTTGGTGATATTTGTGTGAAAACTGATGTGGGCTGCACATTGGTTCTCAGGGAGTGAGGCATATCCCAGACCTTCGCCTCAACTTGATGTCGACGGGAAGGTTGGATGATGATGGCTATGAAAGCCGGTTTGCTGGTGGGCGATGGAAGCTCATCAAGGGTTCATTGATCGTGGCTAGAGGAAAGAAGTGTTGCACCCTGTACAGGCAAGTGTCAGTATGTGCAAGGGTGGATTGAACGCAGCGGAAGATTCGGCTATTGACATGTGGCACAGGCGTCTAGGCCACATGAGTGAAAAAGGGCTTCAGCTACTAGCGAGGAAGCAGCTCCTTCCAGACGTGACAGGTATGCCTCTCAAAACCTGTCTTGATTGTTTATCAGGGAAACAGCATAGAGTTTCATTTTAAAACTGCTTCTCATGTTAATAAAGTGCATGCATTAGAGTTGGTTTATTCTGATGTTTGTGGTCCTATGAGGACAAAAACCTTGGGTGGGGCATTGTATTTTGTCACTTTTATAGATGATGCATCTAGGAGGGTTTGGGTTTATGCTTTGAAATCCAAGGACGAGGTCTTTGGTGTGTTTAAATTGTTTCATGCTATGGTCGAGAGAGAGACAGGTAGACCATTGAAGTGCATCCGCACTGACAATGGTGGTGAATACATTGACGACTTTCACGAGTACTGCAAGTCCCAGGGTATACGGCATGAACAGACGGTTCCCAAGACCCCCCAGCATAATGGTGTAGCTGAGCGAATGAATCGCACCATTGTTGAGAGAATCAGATGCATGTTATCCCATTCGAAGTTGCCCAAGACGTTCTGGGGAGAAGCAATGCGCACGGCAGTGTATTTGATAAACAGGTCTCCATCAGCCCCGTTGAATGGAGAAGTGCCTGAGAAGGTGTGGACTGGACAGGATCCATCGTACAGTCATCTTAGGGTGTTTGGATGCAGGGCATCCGTTCACGTACCAAAGGACGAGAGGTCCAAGCTCGATATGAAGATCAGGCAATGTGTGTTCTTAGGGTACGGTGATGAAAAATTCGGTTACAGGTTATGGGATCCGACCGAGAAGAAGCTCGTCAGGAGCAGAGATGTGGTTTTCTTTGAAGATCAGTGTATCGAAGACATTGGTAAGCTAGAGAAGAACCAGCCTAGTTCAGGTGAGCTAGAGGACATGGATCCGATTACTCCTACTCCTCCCGTGGTGCCTGATGACGGGGAGTACAACAAGGTGCAGAGGACGAGGGAGTTCCTTCAGAAGATGGACCAGGGGAGCAGCCCCCGCTTGATCCACCTGTTGAGCCACAGGTGAGGAGGTCATCTAGGGACAGTTAGCCGTCCAAGAGGTACTCGCCGCATGAGTACATTATGCTAACCGATGGGGGAGAGCCAGAAGATTATTCTGAGGCCCTAGCCGACGAGCATAAGGAGGAGTGGTTGAAAGCTATGCAAGAGGAGATGGAATCCTTGCATAAGAACCACACCTATGACATGGTGAAATTGCCTAAGGGCAAGAAAGCTCTGAGCAACAAGTGGGTGTTCAGGAAGAAGATTGAGCAGAAGAATTCACAGACGAGGTTCAAGGCCAAACTTGTGGTGAAAGGGTTTGGTCAGAGGAAAGGCATAGACTTCGAGGAGATATTCTCACCAGTGGTGAAGATGACATCCATACGGGTGTTGCTTGGGTTGGCGGCTAGCATGGATCTGGAGATAGAGCAGTTAGATGTTAAAACTGCCTTTCTCCATGGTGACCTGGAAGAAGAGATCTACATGCACCAACCAGAGGGGTTTGAAGTCAAGGGCAAGGAGCATATGGTGTGTAGGCTGAGGAAGAGCTTGTATGGACTGAAACAAGCTCCACGGCAATGGTACAAGAAGTTCGATCGTTCATGTTACAGCATGGGTATGACAGAACGGAGTCGGACCACTGTGTTTCACGCGTAAGTTCTCAGACGGTGATTTCTTAGTTCTGCTGTTATATGTTGATGACATGCTCATCATGGGAAAAGACATCAAAAAGATTGACAGGCTGAAACAGGAGTTGGGCAAGTCTTTTGCGATGAAAGACTTGGGCCCGCTAGACAGATCTTAGGAATGGAGATAACCCGTGACAGAAGTAGCAGGAAGCTTTGGCTGTCACAAGAGCGGTATATTGAGAAAGTCCTAGAGCGGTTCAATATGAATGCAGCGAAGCCGGTCAGTACTCCACTGGATGGTCACTTCAGATTGAGCGACAGACAGTGTCCCAAGACGAAGAAGAGGTGGAAGAGATGCAGAAGATACCCTACGCGTCAGCTGTAGGAAGTTTGATGTATGCTATGGTGTGTACACGCCCAGACATAGCATATGCGGTTGGTGTTGTCAGCCGGTATCTTGCCAATCCTGGCAAAGAGCATTGGGCAGCGGTGAAATGGATACTGCGGTATCTAAGAGGCTCATCCAGGTTGAGCCTATGCTATGGTGACGGTAAACCTGTATTAGAGGGCTACACAGATGCAGATATGGCAGGTGACATAGACTCAAGGAAGTCTACATCGGGGTTCATGTTCACGTTTGCAGGGGGAGCGGTCTCCTGGCAGAGCAAGCTACAGAAGGTCATAGCATTGTCGACGACAGAGGCCGAGTACATTGCAGTCACAGAGGCATGTAAAGAGATGCTTTGGATGAAGAGGTTCCTACAGGAACTTAGCCTAAAGCAGGAGGAGCACGTGGTCTATTGCGATAGTCAGAGTGCTATACACTTGAGCAAGAATCCGAGTCAGCATTCCAAGTCGAAGCACATAGAGGTTCGGTATCACTGGATCAGGGATACTTTGGAACAGAAGATGTTACAGCTTGAGAAGGTCCACACGGACGATAATGGGTCAGATATGATGACCAAGGCTTTGCTCAAGGGCAAGTTTGAGGTTTGTAGAAACCTGGCTGGCTTAAAGAAGGTGAATCCCTCCTGGGTCAAAAAGGGGGAGATTTGATGGGTTTTTTTTTTTTTTTTTGACCCGTCGATGCGCAAGTCCTTTCGCAACTGGGATGCGCAAGTCCTTTCGCAACTAGGATGCGCAAGTCCTTTCGCAACTAGGATGCGAAAAGGAGTTTCCTAAAACTATAAAAAGGGGTCCATAGGATTTTCTAATGTATGTTGTGTGAAGAAAACAGCAAGAGGGTTTCCTAAAGCTTTGCAAGGATTTGCTAAAGGGTTTAGGGCTATCAAAGGTGAGAGAGAGGGAGAAAGAGAGAGAGGAAGCTTATAGAAGGGAGGTTCTGCTCGTGGAGGTTCTCTACTGTGCAATCTACATCTCAGCGCTTCTATGTCCTCGTAATCGGTTAGATCTCTCCGTTTTCTCTATTTCTCTTATTGTTTATCCACTCCTGCGTGAGTGAAGAAGGTTGTAAACGTTCTACTTCATAGTGGATTGTTGATCTGGACGAGGTCCCGTGGTTTTTACCTCTTTGAGGGTTTTCCACGTAAAATTCTCTTGTGTGGTGTGTGATTGATGCATTGATTATTTTCATTGCTTTATTATCCATAATTCTGGTTTGTTCTGGAGGGCTAGATCCTAAGGTTTTGTGTAAGGCCCCCAACACACAGTTCCCCAGCTGACACATCTTATGAATGGAGTGGATACAATATTGAAATATGGGGGCCCTACACTCAATTTAGAAGGTTATCTTGCCTCACAGTTTAATAAGGAAGAGTGAGTATCAAACCATAACCTATCTGAGGTTCCTCTCATTTCTCACGCCCCTTCTCTCTTTTCATTTTATTTTCTTTTCTTCTGAGCCTTCTCATCGTCTTTTATCCTTTCTCATCTTCTTTTACCCCTTGTCATCAACACGTGGATCAGCCACTGCTAGCAATCTATGTACGGTTTCTAGAGTATAATTCCCACCCCGACTGTTCGCCGTGGGGTGACCCACTTGTGTGTTTGGATCACGCTGATTTTTGGGATATAGATGCAGAGAAATTCTAGGGCACCTTTTGGACGGATTGGATGTGAGACGTACGCTACTACATAAGTGTGGACCCCACAAAAGCTTACCCTACGACAGTTTTTTTTTTTTTTTTTCAATACACACGCACACACCCCACACACTCACACGCCAGAGGAATTTCATCACGTGTGCACGATTTGGATCCACGCTCTCAAGTCTCAATAGTGTGGTCTGCCATAAATATATATATTTATGGAAAAAGAATTCCATGCCATCTATTTGCATAATTCAATCAAACACGATATAATACCTGCAAGTGAGGGCTGGTATTCGATTTGTGTGTGTGATTAAGAAGTATAGGTATGTTAGAGTCGGACTTAACTCAATGTTTAATTCAACGTTAGTGCTCCTACGTTGAAATGACTAATTAAGACTGAATTTAAAAAAAAAAAAAAAAAAAATACAAGTATTTGAAGTAAATGACAGTAGAAATGAGAGGATTTAAAGGAAAATACTAGATTTAAGAGCATTCGGAAGAAATATTAGACATAATAGGAAGAAAGCACCAGAGCAGTCAAAGGTTTGCACCTATGTTGAATAATAGGTCGCTAAGCTCGAGCTGGATTATTTATGCCTGTAATGAGCTTAGGTCGGGCAAGGGCTTATGTTGAATAATGTGGGCTCGGCTTGGACAGAGCTTGGCCTGACCCTAACTTAACCAAATGACACTCTTAAAAGCACCGCCATTACTCCGGTCCTGACTCATGTTAAGCCTTCAATTCCCACTAACCAAAGGGAGCAATGGATTCAGTAAGGAATATTTGTCATCTCATCATTCCCTCCCGATCGTAATACATTTTTTCTCTCCATGCTCTACACTCTCTAATTATATTGAATAGACTCTCCACCTTTGATGACAAGGAGGGTTTAACTATAAAGTTCCTAGCTAGGTGGTGCTTTCTAAGTAGGGCAATTAGGTAAGTGCCCTCATTTATTTTTCTTTTAAAAGGTGGTGAATCTAGAATTGTGGGGCTCATGTGTTATTTACCGAATATCCCACTTGTTCAACATATGCACCCGAACATAATTATCAGATATACCAAAAATCTTTCAAATCCGATCACCGAGAGCTCATAATTAGAAAGGTCACTCGAATCCATCATCTATGACGTTTCCCTGAGTGTTGAGGGAGGAAGCAGATTGCGTTATATTAGAAGGGTCACTACGGAATCGAGTTCGCCATCTATGATGCTTGCCTGAGTGTTGAGGGAGGAAGCGGATTGCATCCTACCCTGCCCGTCTCTAGCCACCAACGGGCAAGTCTATGGGGTCCACTGTGATGTATATGTTTATCCACACCCTTTTTCTCATATCATTTTAAGGTATGAGCCCTAAAACGAAGTAGATTCAACACTCAAGTGGATCACACCAAATAGTAAGCTCAATCTATCCATACGTTCAAATAATTTTATTCTTCGTTTTTAGTTCATAAAATATCTAAGCTAGAACCCATAATTTCAATGGATTATTTGGAAATAATTGCTTTTCATGCATGCAATTTATAAGCAATCTCTTACACCACGTTTACCCATCACACTCTTCTAGAGAATCGATGATAACTCATAATATGAGGCAGATAACTGGCCTTTAATGTGAAGTGGAAAACTGCTCTTAGAATACGTCACGCATATAAAAGCAGGTACGATAAAAAAAAAAAATGATATTGCACATATGACTGAGCCCAAACACAAGCGCTCTCCTGTCACTGTCAGCTTGAAAAGTTATCCAGTAGACGCATCAAATGGGCCACATGGTTGAATCTGGACCCGCAAATACCCATTTCTAGCTGTCCATTTTAGGTATTGTTTGTCAGTTTGTCACCCTTTATTTGGACGTATTTGAAGTTAATTGGTTGTAAATGCACAAAAGGAACATGTGATGTGAAATGCCTTTCTTTGGGTGTAAATCCACGAATGGAATATGTGATGTACAGCAAATAAAGCCCGCCCGACCATGCAGCAGCGGATTGCGTGTTGAGTATCTCATTCCCCAAAGCTTATTGAGTAAATTCTGTGAGCCCACTGTGATTTATGTATTTTATCCACTCTGTCCATCCATTTTACAAGATCATTTTAAGATTTGACCTAAAAAGTAAGCCTATACAAAGGTCAAGTGGACCATACCAAGGAAACAATGTGAATTGAACGCCTACCGTTAAAAAATTATTAGGAGTCACATAAGTTTTGGATCAAGCTGATGTTTGATTTTTTCCTTTCATCCATGTCTTTGTGATCTTATAAACAGTTTTGATGACAAATAAACACCATTGTGGGCCTTAGGAATGTACTTTGGAAATTACTATTCCTACTATTTCCTGTTATGTGGCCCACTTGAGCTTTGGATATGCTTCAATTTTTGGTTCAACACCTAAAATGAGCTAGAAAAACATATGGAAGCGTGGATAAACCACATACTATCGAGATGGGCCCAACAGAGTTTACTCAGTACAATAGAAGCGTACTGCGTTACTCAGCAATCCAATTTCCTCCGTAACCTACCCCACGAATGAAATTTTTTACCAAAATAACCATCTACTACTTCCATATGAACGGTTAGGATCATAACCCCGGGTGGGCCAGAAGGGGCGAGCTTCCAGACGAGAGCCTTGCTAGTGAAACGCAGAGAGGATACGTGAAATCGTAGAGAGACACAGACACAGAGGGGGCTACGCACGTGTCCATATCAGAAGTAAGATTCTTCGGATTTTATTTTTTTTTTTTCTGATGCCATGGTTATAAGAGAAACGGCTGAGAAACTCCATTGTCTGAAGCGGATTGCGTACTGAGTAAAATCTTTGGGCCCACTGTGATTTATGTATGTTATCCACTCCGTCCATCCATTTTATCAGATAATTTTATGGATTTTAGATAAAAATGAAGAATATCCAGGGCTCAATTGGACCACACCACAGGAAACAATGTGAATTGAACGTCTACTATTGAAAATTGTTTGGGGCTACAGAAGTTTCCGATCAAGCTGATATTTGTTTTTTTTTCCCTTCATCCATTGTCTTTTTTTATCTCATGAACAGATTAGATGACAAAGAAACGTTACTGTAGAGCCTAGAAAGGTTTCAACGGTGGAAATCATTATTCTCAATGTTTCCTGTGGTGTGGTCCACTTGAGCTTTGGATACGTTTCGGTTTGGGTTCTACCAATAAAATGATATGGAAAAACGTATGGACGGCGTGGATAATCCAAATACATTCATGGTGGGCCCGACATTTTTTACTCAGTGCGATAAAAGCGTATTGAGTGCGCAATCCGATTTCCCGTTGTCTATCTGAGCGGGTAATGATATCTTACATCTCTCTTTCACTCCTATAAAGAAACTTTGTTGTGACAAAATCCCTTCCTCATCCAACGCTCCAAGAGCATCATCGCCGAGCTTTTCAACCATCTCATGAAAAGATCGACGGATCCAACTGTCCTAAATCGTTCGAGGACTTTCCCGCCGAGTTTCCTGACATCAGAGCGATCTGGTTTGTGGATTTCTTTCAACAGAAAAAAAAAAAAAAAAAAAAAAAAAAAAAAAAAAAAAAAAAAATTGAAATGGAGACTGTTATAGCATTTCTTCTCCCTTTTTGACGTGTTTGGATGTTTCCCTGTTAAAATTGATCCGGTCTCGTGCATATTTGAAAACCGTGATTTTGCAGAAACGTGTTTTCCTTTTCTGGCGTTTGGGACGTGTTTGGATTTTCTGTTTGTTGTTTGGATGAGGCGAATGTCCTTAAAATCGGAGCAGATTTCGGTTTCGAGGACATGTGCATTTCGAGGTTATCTAGGGCCATGGCATTTCGGCTTGGCAGCTGGCTGGACGGGCCTCTGCGTGTCGGGTTTATGGGCCTGACCTGTCTGGTTTAAGGTTTGAGGTTGAATTTCAAGGCTTGTTTGGCTGCTCTACTCTAATCTAATAAGAGCTATTTTAATAAGCTCTTTTTGTTATTGCTCTTGTTTTAAATGATCTCGTTTGGTAAAATCACATTTTCAGGAAAAAAGAAAAGAAAAAAAAAAAAAAAAAAAGCTCTTATTTGAAATAAGCACATTTGGTAACAAGTTCAAATATAAGTTTCTTTTTTTTTTTTTTTTTTTTTAAGGGTGGTTTTGTCATTTTTAAAGATTACAACAACATTATAAGAGCAATCTCTACCGTTGTTTTCTGGACCCATCATAGATAGACCTAGCCCCAAATGGCTAAAGAATGGATAGTTAGAACCTTCATCTTTTAAGACACATTGGTTGTTCATTATGTCGGACATTGGATGTGGATCGTCCATCACATGGAGCCCACCTTTGATGTGGATCGTTCCTCATGTGAGACAAACCTTTAAAGTGGGCTGACCATCATTAGAGGTTGACCTTCGTCTTGGATGTGGACCACTCATCATTAGAGGTTGGCCTTTAATGCGGATTGTCCATTATGTGGGACCCACCTTGATATAGTCATCCATCATGTGGGGCCCACCATCAATGCTAATTGGCTTTATGTAGGCCCTTCAATGTCCACTACCCATCACGTGGAATCCACAATTGATGTGTCCATCATGTGGGCCCCGCCTTCAAAGTGGGTTGTCTATCATGTGGGGCCCACTTTTGATGTCCACCATCCATCGTGTGGGGCACACCTTCTATGTGGATGATCCATCATGTTGGGCCACTTTGGATATGGGCCATCCATCATGCGAGGCCTTGAATGTCAACCGTCCATTAGGTGGGGCCCACTTGATATGGATTCTCCATCATGAGAGGGCACACTTTGATGTGGGCCATCCATCATGTGCGGGCCACTCCATCCATTATTTGGGCCACCTTGATGTGGACATTTATTATGTGGGGCCCCATCTACAACACGGGTCGTTCATCACGTGGGCCCACCTTTGATGTCCATCATCCATCGTGTGCGTCCCACCTTTGGTGTGAATTGTCCATCAAGTGGGGCCCACTAATGCGGATGGCCCATTGTTTTGGGCCACACTTTGTGTGGGCCATCCATCATGTGGGGCCCACCTTTGTTGTGAACTGTGCATTATGTGGGCCCACCTTGATGTGGACTATTAATCATGTGTGAGGCACCTTCAATATGGGTTGTTCATCATGTCGGCCCACCTTTGATGCCCACAATCCATAATATGGGTCCCGCCTTTGCCATGGACCGTCCATCATGTGGGGCCCACTTGATGTGGATAGTCCATAATGTGGGGCCACATTTTGATGTAGGCCATCCATCATGTGGGACCTACCTTTGATGTTCACCATCCATCATGTGGGACCCACCTTTGATGTTCATCATTCATCATGTGGTCCCACTTTTGTCGTGGACCATCCATCATGTGGGGACTAACCTTCAATATGGGTTGTCTATCATGTGGGCCCATGTTTGATGTCAACCTTCCATCATGTGGGTCCCACCTTTGATGTGGATGCCTATCATGTGGAGCCACACTTTGATGTGGGGCTCACCTTTGATGTGACTGTGCATTATATGGGCCCACCTAGACATGGACTATTCCTCATGTGGAGCCCCACCTTCAATATGGGTTTTTCATCATGTGGGCCCACCTTAGAAAGATTGTAAAAAGAAGAGAAGAGGGTAGGATAAAAATTATTTAAAAAGTTTATGGTCAGACTTGTTTAAAGATAAGGAAAAATATCTGCCCGCTTAAGCCAAATAAGCTCTTACAGATAAGTAATCTCTCAATCAATTCTTTTTTAAGAGCTTTTTAGCTATTTTCTTAAAAAAAAAAAAAAAAAAAAAAAAAAAAAAAAAAAAGCTTTAAAATTAGAGCTTTACCCCAAAATAAGAGCTTATTTTTTAAATTAAGCAAATAAGCTGTTATTAGTAGAGATGACAAACAAGACTGGCATATGTCCGGTGATTGCTTTTGAGGCCCAATTAATTTATGATCTGGGCCCATCCTAGGCCCAGTTAGGATTTCTTCCCTATTGAGTTTGAAGGTGAGGACAGTTTATGCTTGTCGTGGGTGGGCTTGTTTGCGGGTGTAGACACTGAAAAATCGACGTCCACGTTGTTCGGTGAAAAATGTTGTTGTTGGGGTGTTGGGGGTGATTAAGCTGATTTGGTGATTGTTGGAGTCGCCACTAGCCGAATGATCTCAAAATCCCGCGGTCGGCTAGAACCACGGAATACGTAAGGTTGGAGAAATCCGAAGATTCTCCGACCTTAGATTGACTCCTGGTCTGCGATCTGGGATTCCGGGTAAGGGACCTCGGTTACAAAGAGGGAAGGTGTTAGGCACCCTCTCTGCCCGTACAAGTGTACGGTCTCGACTTAGTGCGGTAAAATAATCTCAAGGGATGATGATGATGCTACGGTCATGATGGGACTAGTCACACGTGGATTTCTGATGTAGCAGGATCCGAATATTTCGGCAGGCTACAGAGCATACGTCCGACAATATGTCTAGAGGGCGGATGTGATGATGCTTATGCAAAAAGATAAGAAAAGTGGACTAGATCACTAGGAATTTCTGATGTGACAGGATCCGGTGTACGGCAAGTCACAGAGCATACATCCACTAGAGATCTAGAAAAGCAAGGGGGTTGAGAAGGGAGTATATGTCATGTTGAATGCTTGTAGGATGATAGATCTTTGGCGGATGTGTAGTATATTTCATGGCAAAGATAATGATGCCTTTTTCCCGGATGACGATTAGTTCATCAACTGTGTAATCCTCTTCATTTGATATGAAATTCCTGTTTGTCCAACACTGTCTCATGTTCTCACAGTTGCATTTATCCAGTTACACCCACAGAAGTAAATTACTTGTTCCCTACCCTTTGGAGTGGATCTGACCCGAACTGCACTTGGGACTGGGGCGGGGTGGTAATCCGATTGCCGCCGGCGGTAATCGGACTGCCGCCGGCGGTAATCGGTCTGCCGCCGTTGACAACTGCCAGTCCTGCTCGCTCTGTCAGGTGCTGCAGCGTTGCAGCGATGACACCTCTGTACCGGAACGGTACTCCGAGTGCCGCTAGCGGTAATCCAATTGCCGCCTCCATCCATCTTTTCTTCCAGCGAGCCTCGTTCTTCCCTGTTCATTCTTTTTGTCCCTTCCTCCGGTATTCCCGTCCGTCCGTTCTCTGACCATTCTTTTTGTCTCCATTTTGTCGTTTTCCTCCTTGTCCTCATCCATCACTTGTTCTTTTCTCCTTTTCTGATCCATCATGGCTAATCATGATGATGGGTTAGGTGGGTCTATTGATGGTGAAAAGGTGGGTAGCTCCATAAATGATGAGGGATTAATGGGTGGATTGATGGGGGTAGATGGAGAAGTGATGGGCCCTCTTGAAGGTATGAACACCATTTATGGCTTGGATTCTTTTCCTACTAATGGGCTGATGGGATTTGATGGTTTGATTGATGGAGGGATGGCTATGGGTGGTGTGGATGCTTTGCTTGATGGGAGGATGTCTATGGATGGCGTGGATGGCTTGATGGACGGGATGGTCACCATGGATGGTGTGGATGGCGTGATGGACGGGATGATCGCTATGGATGGTGTGGATGGCTTGATGGATGGGATGATCGCCATGGACGGTGTGGATAGCTTGATGGGTGGGATGATCGCTATGGATGGTGTGGATGGCTTGATGGATGGGATGATCACCATGGATGGTGTGGATGGCTTGATGGATGGGATGATCACCATGGATGGTGTGGATGGCTTGATGGGTGGGATGATCGCCATGGATGGTGCGGATGGCTTGAATGGTGTGGGTCAGATTTTGGTGGGTGACGGGCTCCCTCTTGATGTTTTAGATGGTTTGGATCTGGTAGACAGTGGACTTCCGACAGGCGGCCTGAGTCAGATTTTTGGCGCAGATTTCGAGGCGACAGTTGGACAGTCAGCTCCTATTATCGTACAGGATGTACCTCCTATGTGCCACTGGGATGCTCCAGATGTTGCAGCTATTGGGGCTTCTTCATTTCAGACATCTCCCGATATAGCAGTGGTTGGGGGTTCAGATCCTCCTGTCGAGACTTTTCGGGATACACTGCGAGATGCGATGGGTGCATCTGGTTTCTTCCACCATCACGAGATCGACCTCTTAGATGAAGGCATACCCATTTTTGATGACTCATCGACTGATCCAGGGATTCAGATTGTTGAGGGTGTGCCTGTTCGGACTTGTCGACTGCAGCCACGTGGCACCTGTTCTGAGCGATTACATATCTGGATCGACAGTTTGACCGAGTCTGAGATCTTCGAGTTGGATTCTTTGGGCTTTCGAGAGGTTCTCCACTTTCACCGAGTTCGCTTAGACTGGCGACTGCTGAGTGCGGCATTGTACGACTGGGTACCATCCCTGAACCTGTTTTCTTTTAATGATCTGGAGCTGGGTCCATCATTGGAGGAGTTTGCGCGCCTGTCAGGCCTTCTTTTGGCCCGGGAGGCGTACATTCCTTTGTCGGAGTCAGTTCGCCCTTCTGATCTGGTTGCCTGGTTCGGATTTCCCGTTGATCTTCCTACTGCAGAGGGGGGGGGGGGGGGGTGGTGAGCTTTCTCTGGAGATTTTGTATGACCGCTGCTCTACTAGCCGTGGGAGGCCTGGATCTGATCGTCAGCTTCAGTGCCTGAATGCACTGATATTTTGCACTTTGGCTGAGCTGCTCTTTTCAGGATGGAGACGATCGTCGCTGGTGATTTTGCTAGATGTCTTTCGATGTGTCCTTTATCGCAGGAGCATTGTTTCGGTAGTGCTGGCCGAGCTTTTCTTGGGGTTGACTGAGTGCTCTCTTGGACATACTCGCATCCTTAGAGGTTGCTGTTCATTTCTTCAGGTACTTTCTGCTCTTTTGCCACTTTTTCATGTATCCCATTTTTGAAATTTGAGCTTAATTTAAACTTTTCCCAGGTATGGTTATGGGAACACTTGTACATGACTCCTGTGCTTGCATTTCCTGATTCCCGTCGTAATGACGTGCTGCGCTTGTTGCTTGACAGCCTTCCGTGTGGTGCTGAGGCCATGGAGTCATTGTACCGCCGCATGTTTTCTGAGCTTCGAGGGTGGGAGATCAGTTGGGAGGCTACCTGGCTTTGTCGAGCGCCCCTGATCTGTAGTGCGGCTCGCACTCCTTTGTTGTTGCTCGGCCTTCGGGGATGCTGCTCCTATCATCCCGTACGCTTCCTTCGCCAGTTCGGTTTCTGGCAGGATATCCCAGAGTTCGCCTTTTCTGGATTTGGGCATTCGTCTCTTCCATCTGATTTGACGTCTTTATATAGGCGAGTCCGGATTTCTTGGCAGGGTTCTCTGGACACGACGGCTCTGGGCTTTGAGTCTTGGGCCCCTCCTATGGCGACGGCACCATACCAGCGATGGGTGGCAGAACAGTCATTGTATCGTCAGGTCCCAGGCTGGCATTTAGCAGATGAGGCCGCGGATCAGGACATGATAGGTGACACTGCTACTTCTTCCTCCTGTGTGATTGATTCTTTTGAAGCCTTTGAGGAGCGGCCTTTTATCGATCCTTCATTTCTGCTAGCCACACATGGCCACCTGATTAGTGAGATTGCTGTGCTTCGCCATTCGTGTGAGGACATGGCCCGCCGACTTGCTGTAGGGCGGCGGTATGATGAGAGCATGCTTGCGACACATCGTCTGGACAGGGATGAGATCTTCTACCTGCGCATGGAGATAGAGAGACTCAGGGAGAGATTGTTAGCATATGAGAGGTAGGAGTTTACCTGCAATTTCTGCTGTTAATTGACTGCTTATTTTATATGCACAGAGGATCTTGTTTTTTGAAAAATGAAAGGGGAAAACAATGTACTATGCAAAATAGTTTTTATAAAAATGAAATGTTTTGTTTATGCCATGTTTGCTCATGTTTGGATTTGTGCTTTGGACTAATAGGGATCAGAGTCTTGGGCTCAGCCCACGTTGTGTGCAATATTCTAGACTGTGTTCCTTTGGGGTCTTGATTCCCTGAGAAATTATCCAGGATTGCTTCCCCTAGATTTGAGCAACATCTGATGGAGTACTGATCTGAAGTTGATCCTTCTTTGCATCTCGTTGTGGCGTTTGCTGCTTCGGCTTCTTCTGTTCCTGCACTTTTATTTTAGTTTTTTTTTTTTATTTCTTGTCATTTTTACCCGTAGCGCCCTCTCAGGTTTTCACTACGTCCGACTTTTCCCGTCATTTTTGCCCGTAGTGTCCTTTCGGATTTTCACTACGTCCCGGGTCTTTGATCTTGCCTGCCCCTTGGCAGCTTATGCTATTTTTACCCTTGGCGCCCTTTCAGGTTTTCACCAAGTCCGCTACATGCCCGCTGTTTTTACTCGAGCCGCCTTTTCAGGTTTTCAACTCGCCCGTTTTGCTTAGGCATGCCTTTATTCTTTTTTTTTTTTGAGTGCTAGGAGTGATGAGGAGAACTTCCTTCATAGCCGGCCGATTGGCTACCTGCCTGTCCTTGTCTTTGATCACAATTGTAAGCTGCTTGAAATTATTCGGGGATAGATTACTAGGATGTGGAATGGGTTCTTTTGTTTTTCTTTTTTTTTGGAATTTTTGTTGAGGTTTCTTTTTGTCTTTTTCTTTTTCTTTTTTTTTTTTTTTTTTTTTGTTTTCTTCCTTTTTTTTTTTTTTAGGGTATGATAGGTGTTTCTGGAAAGGGTATATACAGTTTTTGGTAAGGAGGTGAGAAATGCAGCCTTTCGATTGTAATCATTGACAAGATTCGGTAGGGTTACCCGTGATAGATTTTCACATTGTCGGCGTTGATGGGCTCGGGAAGATCCTCGCCTTTCAGATTGGTGAGCCGAGAGCACCTCCTGGGAGTACTTCCCGAATGATCAGTGGTCCATCCCACAATGGTTTGAATTTTCCTCTGGGATCTGGCAAATGAGGCGGCAGGATACGTTTCATGACCATGTCACCGACTTTGAAACTTCTCTTTCGGACTCTCTTGTTGTAAGCTCGAGCGATCCTTCTTTGATAGCATTGGGAGTGGCTTAGCGCTCGCATGCGCTTTTCATCTGCCAGATGTAGTTGATCGTACCTTGCTTGTTGCCACTCGCCTTCCTCGATTCACTTTCCAGCAATATCCGCAGTGAAGGGATTTCGATTTCGACTGGTAGCACTGCTTCCATTCCGTAAACGAGCTCATATGGAGTTGTGCCTGTAGCAGACCGTACAGACGTGCGATAAGCCCAGAGTGCGTAAGGAAGCATTTCTGACCAGTCACGATATGTCTTCACCATCTTTTCGAGTATGCGGATGACAGTTTTGTTTGCGGCTTCCACCCCACCATTCATCTGAGGGCGGTAGGGGCTCGATCGATGGCGTTGAACTTTAAACTTGTCGAGGAAATCGCCCATCCTCTTGTTGACGAACGGAGTTCCATTGTCAGTGATAATGGCGTGAGGGACCCCATATCGGCTGATGATGTTGTTCTTTATGAATTTGACCACATGAGATGCTGCGATAGTGGTATAGGATGCTGCTTCTATCCATTTAGTGAAGTAATCTACTGCCACCAGGATATATTCATGCCCATTTGAAGCTTTAGGATTGATCTTGCCTATGATGTCGAGTCCCCATACAGAGAAGGGCCATGGTGCCGTCAAGTTGTAGAGTTCGGAGGCAGGTGCATGGATCTGGTTTGCATGCTCCTGACACTTGAAGCATCTCCTGACGTGCTTGCAGCAATCTGTTTCCATTGTAAGCCAGTAGTAGCCGAGTCGTAGGATCTTCTTTGCCATCATGTGTCCATTCATATGCGGGCCGCATAGTCCTTCGTGGATTTCTGACATGATGTGAGCTGCCTCTGTCTCATCCACACAGCGGAGAAGGACTTGATTGAAGGATCGCTTGTAGAGGATACCCCCATGATCACGAACTGAGCTGCTAGTCTTTGTATTGTGCGGCGATCCGGCAGAGTCGCTCCTTCTGGGTACTTCTGATGTTCGAGGTATTTTTTGATGTCTGTGTACCATGGCTGATCATCTGGGGCAGGCTCGGCTTCTTCGATTTGTAGGCAGAATGCAGGTTCCTCCTGGAGTTCGACGGTGAGCTCCCATTCAGCAACTCCTTTTGGAATTTCCAGCATTGAGCGAGAGTGGCTAGTGCATCCGCAAACTGATTCTTGACCCGAGGCATGTAAGAGAACGTGATCTCCTCGAATTCCTCGATCAAATTCTCCAGATAGACGTGATAAGGAATCAGCTTCTCATCCTTGGTCTTCCAATCGCCATTTATTTGATTGATGATGAGTTGCGAATCTCCGAAGACTCGTAACTTTTTTACGTTGAGGATGATGGCTTCTCTTAGACCGGCGATGCATGCCTCATATTCAGCTACATTGTTGGTGCACTGGAATGCTAGCCTTCTGGATATAGGAACTGGGACGTCTTCGGGGGAGTAGAGTATGGCGCCTACTCCACTTCCCTTCGAGTTTGCAGCTCCGTCGAAGAAGAGTGTCCACTCTCCTGCCTTTCTTTCCTCTTCTCCCTCGATCTGGAGGATGTCCTCGTCGGGGAAGAAGGTCTTCAGAGGTTGGTAGTTGGGCAGGGAGTGTGCTGCTAAATGATCGGCCAGTGCTTGCCCCTTGATTGCCTTCTGGGTGACATATGTGATGTCAAACTCAGAAAGCAGTAGCTGCCATTTTGCGATCCTGCCCGTCAGTGCCGGTTTTTCGAACAAGTATTTTAACGGGTCCATGCGAGCGAGCAGAAGTATCGGGTGAGCGATCATGTACTGCCTTAGCCGTTGTGTTGCCCAAACTAAGGCGAGGCATGTCTTTTCTAAGCTGGAATATTTGGCTTCGTAGCTTGTAAACCGTCGGCTTAGATAGTAGATCGCTTGCTCCTTTCTTCCCGTATCATCGTGTTGGCCGAGGACGCATCCGATTGCTTCCGCTGCGACAGAGATATACAACAGAAGTGGCCTACCTGGGGTAGGCGGCACGAGCACTGGAGGATTTAGTAAATATCTTTTGATTTTATCGAAGGCCGCCTGGCAGTCATCATTCCATTCTTTTGGAGAGTTCTTTCGTAACAGTTTGAATATGGGTTCGCAGACCGGAGTGAGTTGTGCGATGAATCGGCTGATATATTGGATTCGCCCGAGGAAGCCCCGAATTTCTTTCTCAGTCTTGGGCGGTGGCATCTCGATGATAGCTTTGGTCTTGGTTTCATCCACCCTGATACCTTCTTCACCAACGATGAAGCCTAGCAGCTTGCCTCCGGTTGCACCGAAGACGCATTTTTGCGGATTGAGGCGGAGCTTGAACTTTTCCAACCTGTCGAAGAGCTTTTTGAGATCTTCAAAGTGTCCTTCGATCGTGCGAGATTTGACAATCATGTCGTCCACATAAACTTCCATCTCCTTGTTTATCATGTCATGAAACAAGGCAGTCATGGCTCGCTGATACGTAGCTCCTGCATTTTTCAATCCGAAGGGCATGACCCGATAGCAAAAAGTTCCCCATGGCGTGATGAAGAAGTTTCTCACGATCTCGATGGCCATCTTGATTTGATTGTAACCGGAGAAACCGTCCATGAAGGAGAAGATCTTGTGTCCAGCAGTATTATCCACCAGTGTGTCGATATGAGGCAGCGGGAAGTCATCTTTAGGGCTTGCCTTGTTGAGGTCCCTAAAGTCGATGCACATTCTGACTTTCCCATCCTTTTTTGGAACTGGTACGATATTTGCGAGCCATTCCGGGTAGTTGGAGACTACCAGAAATCCCGCGTTGTATTGCTTGATGACTTCATCACGGATTTTCAGGGCCCATTCTGGCTTCATCCTTCGCAGCTTTTGCTTGACTGGCTTTATCTCTGGCTTTGTTGGTAGATGATGCACCACCAACTCTTCATCGAGCCCTGGCATGTCCTCGTAAGAGAAGGCAAAGTTGGACAACCTTGGTTTCAGAAACTCCATCATCTTCTGCTTGTATTCTGGGGGAAGCGATTTCCCGATACGCACTTCCCTGGGGGATTCCATTGACCCTAAGTTCACAATTTCGAAGTCGTCTGCCACAACATTGGCCTTTGTTTCGAATTTTTCGAGGGAATCCTCGAATTCGAGAGCGGTATCATCATTTCCCTCATCGGGGCTTCATCCAAACCCATGAGTTCGAAGTCCAACTCTAGATCGAAATCATATGAGTCGACTTCAAACTCGTGCATGTCATGAGAAGTGTTTGGCACAGTGATTTTTGAAAACTTTTCTATTGTTTTTGTATTTTGAAAGTTTTTGATGTTTTGTGATTTTGAGGAATATATGATGTTTTTGTATTTGAAAGATTTTTTGATGTTTTGTGATTTTGAGGAATATATGATGTTTTTGTATTTGAAAGATTTTTTGATGTTTTTGTGTTTGAAAGATTTTTTGATTTTTTGTGTCGCCAAGATATCCTGAACAGGACGGTGTCGCAAACCATGATTGGTCTTGTCCTGGTTCAGGATACCAATTGCTATTTACATTGGCGTTTTTTTTTTAAGACTGGTGCTAGCGAGTGGTTTGCTAGCTGATTCGATTATTTGGGGAATGGCTAACCATTCTGGCTCTTTTCCCCTTTCGATCTTGCTGATCTGCCCTGTCTGTTCCTGTGGGTCACCTGTCTCGATGACCATGATGTCTGCTGGGCTGGGCTCAGAGTCGGAATCTGATTCGACCTCTGTGCCCAGGAGCTGAAATTCCTCTTGTTTCTCGGATTCCTGGGACGGGATTTGGACATCTGTCCAATCCAGAGCCAGCCACTTACCTTTGTCAACCCAATGGATGGGCTGCTTCTGCCCTGTATTCCCCTGAATGGACGTCTCCCTGTTCTGGCCCACCTTGCCTGCAAAGGACACTCCCAGTTTTGGGTCACTTGCGGATGGACCTGCTTCCATGCCCCTAGTCTCATGCGGTGGGTCTGGGGGTTCTGCCCCTGGCCTTGTGTGCTCCTCTGATGTCCTGAGGATCCGATCCCACCTTATTGGTGGCCAAATAGACTCTTGTCTAGTCTGTTTTGCGAGTCTAAGTGCTTGAAATTGGTCCTCAAGAGATATCATTTTGCTCTCGTGAACTATCCCAGCTTTGACAAACTCGATGGGTGTGCATTTAAACAGTTGGCTCCCTTTTGGCTTTTCAGCCTGATCTTCCAATGTCGGCTGATATCCCAGTCCTTGTCTCTGTACATTGGCATGTGCTGGTTTCACTACCATACCTTTTCATGGAATTGGTACGGTAATTTAAGACCAATCGTTCAGCCGGGGGAATGACATATTCAGCAGCTAGAGGGCGAGGGTTAGCGATCGCGTTTACTTTTTCGAATTCGAAACTATGATATGGAATGTCGCCTTCTGTAT
The DNA here is from genome assembly GCA_021015155.1 of Magnolia officinalis. Classification (NCBI taxonomy): domain Eukaryota; kingdom Viridiplantae; phylum Streptophyta; class Magnoliopsida; order Magnoliales; family Magnoliaceae; genus Magnolia; species Magnolia officinalis. Next base: position 104,856,835 of record JAJHSJ010000003.1, read on the forward strand.
GCTGAATGTCAATCACTGGAATGTCAGTTTCTGGGATACTGACCGTCACTGGAAGGATGGTTTCTGGCTCAGCCAATATTGAAATGATTCGATTTCCCGAAGGGAATTTAACCCTTTGGTGGAGGGTAGATGGGATGGCTCCAACAGCATGGAGCCATGGCCGCCCCAAGAGAAGGTTAAATGAGGCAGGGATATCGATGACCTGAAATGTGACAAGGGTCATGTCTGGTCCAATTTGTAATTCTAGGTCGATTTCCGCCTCCACTTGCCTTCGGGAATTATCGAAAGCTCTAACGCTCATGGTACTGGGTCTGAAGGAGGATGGTTCTATCCCTAACCGTTCAACAGTCCTTAAAGGGCAAACGTTGAGACTGGATCCATTATCGATGAGCACAAGTGGGATCTTGAAATTCTTGTGGTGGGCCACTATGTTTAGTGAGCGCCTGTGCTCACGACCCTCAGGTGGTAGTTCATCATCAGAGAAAGTGATGGCTTGTGGTGCGAGAAGTTGGCCAATCATACTTGCCACCATTTCGGGGGGTACGTCAGGAGAGATATGGGCGTCGTTCAAGGTCTTTGCAAAGATTTCTCGATGAGACCTTGACGTGCATAGGAGTTCCCAGATAGATATTTGTGCGGGAATGGTTTTGAGTTGGGCTGCTATGTCATAGGCAGCGTCAGTTTTGCTAGTGGTTCCCGATGAAGCTCCCCGAGTTTCTTTTGAGTTCTGACTATCTCTCCTGAGGTATCTCCCATTGTTACCCACCTCATCACATTCTGGGTAGTGCCATGGGACTGCTTTCGGGTTATAGGAAGGAACCGCTCTTCCTTCCAAGTATACTAATGGTTCTTGAGGCTGAGGGGTCATTACTGGAGCAGTTTGTGGTAGGCTCAGTGATATCTCTTGAGGTACCACCAAGTTCTGATTAGCTGTGGCCATGGATTTTTCTTCTTTCCCTTGAAGTGGGGGAGGGATCCTCTGGGCATGTGCCAGTTGGTGAGGCATCAGAAATTGCGGGCCTGAACTGAGGGTGCCCCTTGCAAGGTTGGCAGAGTTAGGTCAGGGAGACCTATTGGGAGAATGACAGGTTCAGAATTCAACCTTTTTGGATATGCTGAGGATGGAGTTGAGTGTGTCCCTTGGAGGGCGAGATTCTGAGGGTATGACCTGTTGGGTGCTGCTTCCAAAGTTACGAGAGACTGAAATGTTGGTGCTGCTTCAAGAAATATGAGAGGTTGAGTAGCTGGTGCTGCTTCAAGGATGCCTGTGGCCCAGGCATGGTGCTTGCTGGTGTCCCCATGTCCGATTGGCTGTGTCGGGCATGATTGCTTGGATGGAATGATGTGGATAAGCATGTGTGGGTTGACCTCCTTCAATGTGATTGACGGTAGAGGTGCTGGATGTGCTGGGTCCTGCCTGATGCGAGGGCAGGGGATTTTGGAGAATGTTGGTTTGAACTGTATTGCTCGCTTGTGGGGTGATTGCAATCTTCTGGCTTTCGATCAAATCTTGGACCGCATGTTTCAGAGCGAAGCAGCGGTCCGTTAGATGGCCAGGGGCCTGATGATATGCACAGTATTGATTTTCATTGTAACCAGGTGGCAAGGGATTAGGTGGAAGTCGAGGCTGGAGGGGTGTCAACAGTTGCTTTTGCATGAGCATTGTTAGCACTTGGCTGTATGATTGTGCTAACGGAGTGAACTTCCTCCCTAACATTCCTTGCTTGTATGGTCCTTGCACATTTCCCCTAGGCTGTTGTGATTGCTGTTGAGATGACTGTGCCTGATATCCTTGCTGGGTTTGCTGGGGTTGGTACTGCCTATTCTGTTGTGGCTGGTACTGTCTGTCCTGCCGTGGCTCTGGTGGTGGAGCATACTGGTTGCCTTGAGTGTTAGCGATGATGTTGTTAACTTCAGAAGTACGTTGCACGGGAGCAGTGCTGTTTCCATTCCCATATCCAACAGGTTTCCCCTCGACTTTGTTTCTTTTGATTGGGGGGGTCTGATGTGGCCATGGGGAGATGGTTCCAGCTCTGATCCCAGCTTCTACTTGTTCTCCGGCTCGGATGAGTTGGGAGAAGTTTACGTATGGATACGAGATCAGATATCCTGAAATGCTGGGATGTGCTGAATGCACAATCATGGATATCTGCTCTTCATCGTCGATGGGGTTTCTCATTCGAGCTGCCATGGCTCGCCATCGTCCTACGTATGCTGATAAAGATTCATCGCTTTTTTGCCTCAGGGCAGCCAAGTCGGCTCTCCTTGGAGCCATGTTCAGGTTGTATGAGAACCTGTCAATGAATGCTTGGGAAAGTTTTTCCCAGGTTCTGATTTGGTGGCTATCTAGTGAGGTGTACCAATCCAAAGCGTCACCCTTAAGGGATTTCTGGAAAAGTCTTATCAACGCTCCATCATTCCCTGCTATCGCATTGAGCTCCCCACAAAAGGCTTTTAGATGTGCTGTGGGGCACCCACTACCGTCATACCTTTTGAACTTTGGTACCTCAAAATTCGGAGGTACCCGGGCGTCTGGGAAGGGACAGAGGTCCCTGAACTTGGTGGATGGGTGATCCACTCCTTGTTGCCTTTGAAGCTGGTTTTGCATCATTTGTAGCTGCTCTCGTAACTCCTCAATCTCTGACTTACTTTGCTGCGGGTATCTTGCCCCTTGCTGTAGGGCCTGTGCTGCTTCTTCTTCATATGGATCCAGAATGGGGGTTTGATGGAAAGAAGGTGGACTCCCGGTGGCGGGAGGTAGCTGGAATTGAACACCACTCCCTTTCGGAGGAGGGTGGGATGTTCGGAAATGGCTCCCGCCTGGGGTATCTGCCAATTCCGGGATGTTACTCCCGTTAGGGGGAGTGAGCTGGACTCGAAACTGGCCCCCTTCATGGGCATCCGCCAGTTCTTGTCTGTGATTTGCATGTACTGTGACCGGATTGTTGTGATGTGTTGAGTAGAGATGTGGGGGAGGGTTGCTCCCGATTGCTTGCTGTTGTTGGTCTTGTGCTGATTCTTCTGGGAGAGGGAGCACAGGATTTGCTGGAGGAATGAGAGAGAAGGCAAAAGGAGTTTGAGGGAGTGAGCTGTTCTGCACACTAGGCTGGGTCATTTGTGTATTTGATGTGGCTCCTGGCACTAGGCGAAGCAGTAGCTCTTGCATTGTTCGAAGTAATAGCTCTTGTGTGGTGACATTGGCTGGCAACTCTGTCGGAGCTATTGGTAGGGGTACGGGTGTAGGCATGGGTGCGGGTGCGGGTGCGGGTGCAGGTGCGGATATTTCGGGAGCTGGTTGGGGTGACGGCTCTTCTTCATGGGTCGCTTGAGAAGTCATGGCTGCACGGGACCGAGTGGTCATGGTTCGGATCTTTGCCTAAGCAAGTGTAAGCCAAAGAGATATGTCCTTGAGATTAGTATACCACACGTTGTCGAGTCGGGTCTCAGCTAGTGCGTTCTAGACTCTCCCCAGTGGAGTCGCCATTCTGTAGACACTGAAAAATCGGCGTCCACGTTGTTCGGTGAAAATGTTGTGTTGGGGTTGGGGGTGATTAAGCTGATTTGGTGATTGTTGGAGTCGCCACTAGCCGAATGATCTCAAAATCCCGCGGTCGGCTAGAACCACGGAATACGTAAGGTTGGAGAAATCCGAAGATTCTCCGACCTTAGATTGACTCCTGGTCTGCGATCTGGGATTCCGGGTAAGGGACCTCGGTTACAAAGAGGGAAGGTGTTAGGCACCCTCTCTGCCCGTACAAGTGTACGGTCTCGACTTAGTGTGGTAAAATAATCTCAAGGGATGATGATGATGCTACGGTCATGGGACTAGTCACACGTGGATTTCTGATGTAGCAGGATCCGAATATTTCGGCAGGCTACAGAGCATACGTCCGACAATATGTCTAGAGGGCGGATGTGATGATGCTTATGCAAAAAGATAAGAAAAGTGGACTAGATCACTAGGAATTTCTGATGTGACAGGATCCGGTGTACGGCAAGTCACAGAGCATACATCCACTAGAGATCTAGAAAAGCAAGGGGGTTGAGAAGGGAGTATATGTCATGTTGAATGCTTGTAGGATGATAGATCTTTGGCTTGATTCTTGAGTAGGCTAAGACATGAGCTGAACCATGATCATTTTGGGCTAGGCTTTTCGGAAAGGTTGAGGTGAAGGCTGGGAGATGGCTTGGAAAACTTGGGCTTGAAGGCTTGGGAGCTCCTTCCCTTCCTTCACTCTCTCTTCCCACTCTCTCTCTCTCTCTCTCTCTCTCTCTCTTTCTCTCTCTTTCTCTCTCTCTTTTCTCACTCTTTCTCTCTCACTCTCTCCCTCTCTCACTCTCATCCATGTATGTTGAAAATGAAAGGGGAAAGGGCTATTTATAGCCCTTTCCAATGGTTTTCTGGTAATTAGAGGATAAGGGGAGGGCAAATGTTGATGTGGCATATGATGATTGGTGAAGAGGAGAGAGATTGCCACATGGCATGCTCCCATTGGCTAAAGGGGTTGGTAAAATGGTAAATAATGAGGATGGGGCGGGTAAACGTATAAGAAAGTTGACTTTGGACGCTGGGACAGCTGTCCCTGCTCAGACCGCACGCGGCGGAAATCAGATTACCGCCGGCGGTAATCCGGCAACCGCCGGCGGTAGTCGGACTACCGCCCGGACCTGGTTGAGTCCGGAACTCGTGTGACTGGGTTCGTGCGCGTTTTCTGGGAGGAAGTGGTAATCCGACTACCGCCGGCGGTAATCCGATTACCACCTCGGTACGGTTTTCCTCAAAATTCATCTGGTGAGTCCTTTTTTGGATCCTTAGAGTGAAACAAAGTTCGTTTTGAATATTTGGCTCAGAATGGCTTGAAATTGGCTCGATTGTTACCCGAAAGTGACTCAAGAAATGGATCGGTTCTGGACATGGTCTGGATTGAATGATGATTCATGATGGCTTAGGTTAGGATTAGGGGTAGGTTTAGGATATGATCATGGTTCTCGGATTGTCTTAACAAGATCAAGATGTTAGCTTGGGTGGGGTGTACAGCGGGATTCATTGTTCACTCCCAAGTATAGGGTTGTGATGTAGTGAAAACTCGGTAAGACCGAGGTCAAATCCAAGGGACTGAAACTGTACGTATTCTGAAACTAATCGAACTAGAACTAGGCTAAGATGTAATTTAAATCAAGTGAGTATAAGGATAATGATGGAAGTAATTAATCTAAAACTGTAGAATTCAAAGGTAAGGAAACTAGGGATTCAGAGGAAGAAACACTAGGGATTCAGAGGATCCACTTGTAGAGATCAGGGAGATCTTATGCCTGCTTCACAAATCATGAAATTAATGAACTGACATTGATATAATTTCAAAAGATGAAAGGTATATGAATTAGAATGGATTCCATCACCAAACCATGTCCAGGAGACAAAACAAATAATAGAATTAAACTAATTACCAACCAATCACATGCCATGAAGGTTAGGAAGGGTACCGTCATCCGACCATGCCCAGGAGACGATGGTGAACAACAGGGCTTCCTGACGTCATAAACATAAAAGGAGAAGATCATGCTCAAAGCCATCGCAGACCCATTGTAATTTCAGTCACAACAGACCATAAAAGACTAAAAACATTCCCAGAATAAAATTAAATCAAAATCAAATTCGGTTCACTAATTAAAATTAAAGTGAAAGCATAGAATCTCCATCATGTTACAAGCTTCACCTCTTGGCCCTATCCAAGAGGTTTAGCCCATCAACATGGTCAGGCTAAAATATCTCAACAGGAAAAAAATAAAATAAACATAAAAAAACCTATTGCTCCCTCTCTCTGCTCCTGGTGCTCCACCAAGCCCAGCCGCTGCCTCCACGTCCAGCAAAAGATGCTCGGCTCTGCCTCTCATCTCCGGATCCCTCCCACGTTCTTTATAGCCATCAGAGGGGCGATGGAGCAGAGTTTCCTTCTCTGTTAAAGTCGGTGCGGGTGTTTTACATGCGTAACAGAGGTTACGCAAGACGTGGTGGGCCACACTTCTTGGTGTCGGGTGAAAGATCCACGCCGTCCATTGAAATCTCCTCGAAAAACCGTTCAAAAAGGGACGGTTTTGGATTCAAAACGTGGTAGCCCATGAGATTTCTTCCGCCTTTCATCTTGCGTCCAACGACTAGGATCTTCGGATATCTTGCATGGGATCAAACTGACACCTAGGCGAGAATAAAGTCCCCTCTATGGTTCCATTGGACGGTTTGGATCGTGGATACAGCGACGATCAAGATCATATAGTGGGCCACGGAAGTCGACAGTGCAAATGCACGTCCCTGCGTAAACAGGGACGCTGTGATGATTGGTGGGCCCCAGATCGACGTCGGTTGGAGAATCCAAGCCGTCCATTAGCTTCAGGACGAAAAACCGTCTAGGAAGGGTGTATTCTGGAGTGAACTCGGTGCGGCCCACTTGATCTTTAGTCCCGCCGTCCATCCTGCTTTCAACGGCCAGGATCTTTCAATAGCTAGTATGGGGGAAAGAGGACACCTAGGTGAGGTTAATACCCCCCCCCTTTTCACACAATGGACGGTCCAGATTGAGGATATGGATGAGAAGTGGGCCCCACTGAGAGGAACCGGCGTCGGCAGCGAAGTCGCTGTTGGAAATTTTTTTTTTTTTTGGTTTTTTAAAGAAATCCTCGGTCAGCGCTTGCTGACCGAGCTCTTGAAGACCGGCGTACGGCCAGTGAACCTCCACTATGTACACGCATGTGTACATGTGGGGTCCACTGTGACGTTTGTGAGAAATTCAATCCGTTCATCTACTTTTTCACCTCTTTTTAAACGGTTGAGACCAAAATTGAAGCGTATCCAGAGATCAGGTGGGCCCAGAATCATGATTCTGAGGGCTGATCTGTCCGTTAGGCCACTTCCAGGGGGGTCCAACGGCTGAAATGCGAAGTGTACGGTTAATTTATGATCTTCAGGCCATGTATATAGTTTCAAGCTGATCAGATAGCGGGAACCCTGTGATCCTGCATTCTGGATGATTTTCGAGCCACTTAAACTTTGGTTTATCCGTTTTCTCGGATCTCTGACGGGTAAACTCTTCGATCTTGGTCCCCTGGAGTCCGTCCCTTGCCTTGGTGTCATCAGATCGTTAAATCCATGTTTTTATCATCCTGATCCAGTCCAAGCTTGCAATTACACCTTGCAACATAAACATGATTAAAACAAGCCATTAAACAGTATCATGTTTAAAAATTTGGACAATTACTAGGGTCTAATATGCAATATTTGACCCTCAACACAACCCCAACCAGCATTTTGCTAGTCCCGAGCAAAGTATGCGAAAAATAAGTTGAGAATTATAGGATGATTTCTATGAACTCGAGTGATTTTTGGAAAACAATCCAAATATTATTAGTCTAAGATTCATGAATGTTGGGCATTAATTTCTCCTAGACTCAAGCGCACGGTAGACTTCATAATCAAGTGCAAAGTATTAATCCATTAATTAGAAAAATTCTAAACATTGAGTTCCATATGTGTATAATGTAATCTCGGCTTATCAATATTAAATTCAATTCGTTATTTCATGATATCAGTGGTAACCAACAAGAGAATTCATAATAACCAAACTTGACTTACAAATCATCTTTTCATTCTTTTAACTTTTGATTTTTCATTAAAAGTAACGTCAAGACGGAGAATCAAATCCTCACCTATAGAGAGCAAACCTATGGTGAAGACCGTACACCCGACCCCTTTGCACATATCATCCATGGAGAATTAAACTTACACCTATAGGGAGCAAACCTATGGTGAAGATTATTCGCCCAACCCTTTCAATCTTTCTTTATAACAATGCTAAAATTTTCAGGCTGGTTTCATGCTTAGTGATTACCAATTTAATCATTCAATATCGAACTGAAACCCTAATATGTAAGCGAGATGTGTCTTGTGAAATCATGACTCTATCAATGTTACAACTTCTAATTCTGGATTTACAATTTAAACTTAACTGTGAAATCTAACAGATACTTGAGTCCAAGAGTCATAGAGTACAAACATTACGTATCTCAAAATTCTAAATCCAAGATAGCCGTTAAAATCACTTCGAATTCACAAGAAATTCTAAAAATGTAAAAAAATTCACAATTTTACTCAAGACCAAGAGAACACTGATTAGGTTACCTAATCTCCCACCCCCAACCGAAAATCAACATTGTCCTCAATGTAAAAGATGTAAGCATGCAATGCACATGGGACAACGACAGTAAAGAAAAAGTGATGGGAAGATAGTACCTGGATAACGAATCGAGAGAGATTTTTCAAGAGATCGCAACATGGAATCCAATCAGCACGAGAGAGAAAGCAACACAAAACTAACAAAAATAAAATCCTACCTATACCACTTTCGCAGGTGCTCTCGATTGCATTTAGCGCATGCAACAAGCCTTTAAACCCTAGGTTGCCCCTAGTGGACGAGTTGTAGTCTCGTGAGGGTTTGTAGCAATGTTACCCACAAACATTGGATTGACTAATCATGGAATCAAAAGCTGGGTTGCCTCCCATGAGCGCTAAGTTTAATGTCTCCAGCCAGACTAAAGAAACTACCCTAATCCTATGAAAGCAAGGGGAAAGACTACTCAGTAATGCCACAAGGTTCCTCTTCCGGCCAATATCTAGATAAATTTCTCAGTAGGTTTCTCAACAGGATCATCCAAAAGCCCTTTTTGCAATAGGCTTTGATGCCATGGAGCATGAATGGCCAAAGAAACTTATGTACTTCAGCAAAAATTGTCGTTGTTGTTGATTCGCCTGAGGTATCCAAAGTATATATGATTCACCTGTGGCAGAAAAAGTTTTAATGTTAGTATCACATGGTGAATCAGAGACTACAAGTAAATAAAACTCAGAAAACTTTTCAGACAGTGATGTAGTCTCAACACATTCCGAAGTTTCAGACTTCGATTCAATTTTCAGCTCCTCTTCCTTTAATGGTAAACATTTAGGGTCTGGGGAAGGAGGGGCTTCAAAATAAAGGTTCTCTCAGTCAGTGATAACTACCGAGATGTTGTCTTGCAAGGCATCCACTTTGTCTTTTGACATGGGATCATTTGACTTTGCAAAGTGTGCCCAGCAATTATCAAAAGAGTCAGAAATTTCAACTGAGAGTGACTTTTTTCTCATTGAAGTCTGTAATGAGATGCTCAAGGACTCCCTCGCCCTTAAAAGTATGTGAAGATATGCTCTCTTGCTCCAGCCCTGCACAGACATATTGAAGATCAATAGGGAAGCATCAATAGGATCACTTTGTTCATTGAAACTACTCAATCGAGGCGTTGAACTATCCAACGTGTACAGCTCAGGTGGTGGTCTCAATTGAGTAGTTTCAAATTCCAGAGTCATAGCGAACAGCACGTCCTTCTCCCGAATCACATTATCATTCAATTCAAGAGAGTGGTCCAAACATGTCTCACAGAAGTTGGAAGGGTCGGTTCTAATGAGCTCATCTTCCATTTTTAAATCAGACTTGTTAGGTGAGTGGAGTAGCTCAGTATGACCGATCACTTCGTGTGCTTCTTGAGCATTGACCTGGACCATACTTGAGATTGATTCCAGGGGAATTTGGGTTGCGCTCTCATGAATCTCATCCCAATACTTCTCAGCTTCCAATTCAGTGCAGTACACACTTGAGATGGGATCGCTTTCCTTACATTCTAAATTCGGTTGAGGTTCGAATAAACTAACCTCAACCTCATCATTGAGATCCTGTGTATTATGTAAGGAAAGTGTGTCATCATCACTGTATTTGAAAGACAACCATGTTTCTTCCCCATTCTTTTGAACAGTCATTGAGATCGACTCATCGGGAAAGTGAACCATATGCTCATTAGCACAATTCAACTCTTCATTCCAAATTCCAGAATTCTCTAAAAGCAAGTTAGGATTGCATTGTATTTCTGGACTGGGTTGCAACTGGGGTGAACTAGCCTTGTTCCTCTTATTGAGGTGCTATTCAATTGCCTCTAATGATTTCATCATTTTCGCAACATGCTGGTTGAATTGTTCTAGATTAAAACATGAATCCTCTTGGATCGCTTCTAGTTGGTTCTTAAAAGTAGGGGATCAAGAGAATTATCACTATAACATGTTGTTGGTTCATCTTCCCGACATTGATGGTTCCACTGATTAGAGTCATACGGATCATGTGTGGGAGAATCTGATGATTGGTAATACATATTATCACTCATAATATAATCACGCATTGTTTTCTTTTTCTCAGATGAGTGATAATAATTCTCACTCTCATAGTTATGATAACCATAACATTCACGTACTGTCTTGTTAATCCGTAGGGTGTAATTGTTCTCCTGCATATGATCACGTAAGGACTTCTTAACCGGTGGATCTGTATATTCCGGTCGGTTCTCGATGATAGTTTCAGAATAGTTTTGAGACATTGGTTGATTTCTATCATAATCATCATCCCAATATAGGTTATTCTTCTCAGCATACTGACGTTCCCACTCGTGCATATACATGGTGAAACCCTAACTCTGAGTTGACTCCTAAAATAAAATAAAAATCCTACAGCAGCATGGAAAGTAAAAGGGGGAAGTTAGAACGAAGTTACCAGATTAGAAATTCCTATGTTAAGATCCTGCAAAACAAAACAAAGAAATTAGTTCCTAAAAATAAAAATTTTAAAGTTAGAAAATTCTAAGATAGAAATAAAAAAAAATTAGTTTCTAAAAAGGAAACCTAGAATAAGAAAATTTTTAAAACTAAAATCCTAATTCTAGAAAAAGAAAAGTAGAAAAATTAGGAAGGGATTACCAATTTAGAAGTTTCTATCTAAGAATCCTACAAAAGAGGAAACAGGTTAGTTCTAGAAATCAAATAAAAATAAAAAAATCTAAAACAAAAGTTAGTAAAATCCTAATCTTAATCTAATTCTAAAACCAACTAATTTCAAATTACGTAGTCGTCAATCCCCGGTAACGGCGCCAAAAACTTGTTCACTCCCCAAGTATAGGGTTGTGATGTAGTAATAAACTCGGTAAGACCGAGGTCGAATCCACAGGGACTGAAACCTGTACGTATTCTGAAAACTAACCAGAACTAGAACTAGGCTAAGATGTAATTTAAATCAAGTATAAGGATAATGATGGAAGTAATTAATCTAAAACTGTAGAATTCAAGGTAAGGAAACTAGGGATTCAGAGGATCCACTTGTAGAGATCAGGGAGATCTTATGCCTGCTTCACAAATCATGGAAATTAACTGAACTGACATTGATATAATTTCAAGAGATGAAAGGTATATGAATTAGAATGGATTCCATCACCAAACCATGTC